>JALPQI010021791.1:0-17028 GCA_025490895.1 Thaumatotibia leucotreta
AAATAAATACTAAAAGTTTAAGATCCTATATATGCAAATTTGATCTCTCCATGTGCAAAACTAAGTTTGTAAGCTTTTGGCGCTCTTTTGTCAAACTTCTGTTTTCAGTGTTGCCATAGTTATGTAACGTGGTTTTGTTGTGGTTAATGATTTGTTTACATTTATGCACGAGATTTACTTAAACACTTTCCAGGTATAAATATATGTATAAATTACCGTATTGGTGAAATAATATTATTAAATGGTGACGGCACGGCGTTAAGAATACATTTACTCTTCCAGTGGGTGTTGTAAGAGTCGAATCAGGGGTTAAAATGTCACATAATGCAGGCTGTTTGGGATAACGATGTAGGAATTTCTGGAGGTGGTAAAGGACACTAATTGGAAGAGTTTGAACCCTATTTACCTAAGTCCAATATATGACAATTTTTTTTAAATAAAAAAAAAATTGAACTCACACTTGCCTACTAACTACAAGAAACTTATTTTGTTTGGTGACGGCGTTCAACAATTGATCGACGATAACTTTTAAACTAATTGCTATTTTATTGTATTTTTTTTTGTAATAAAAACCGAGAAAATCAAGCATGTTTTTATACGAATAGGAAGACTCATATCCCGACTACTTTTTTTTTCAAAGGCCGATAAAGTTTAATTTACTGTTAGAAATCAGTAATGATGAACTAGAAAAATTATTTAAAAAAATGTTGTGTGTGGCAAGTGGGAGTTCAATTTTTTTTAATTTATTACACAACTAATTGTTATGTTAATTATTAAAAAAAACAATGCTATTTATTGCATAGGTATTTTGTTTTAAAATTAACTTTTTAAGCAAATTTTTGGTATAAAACTAAACATTTTGTAAAACGTGATTTATACAAAATCTGTCACATATTGGACGATGGTAAATAGGGTTCAAACTCTTCCAATTTGTCTCCTTGACCACCTCCAGAAATTTCTACATCGTTATCCCAAACACCCTATATACAATCATGTAAAAAAAATGTTCACTTTTAATGAGAGTTTTCGATAGTATTTTCTGCCACTAGGCGGCGCTACGTAGACCAGCGGCCCTACCGCAAATTTCGAAATCCGCAAATTTGGAGGATTTGTCTCTCTCACTCTAATCTTTGATATAATTCACGAAGTTATCTAAATTGATCGGATTCGGACGCACCTAATCTATAAAATAGTACATTACGACACAAGTGCGAAAAACATGAAATTCGAAACGAGTGGCGATGTTACGAATTTCCTTTTTGCACGTGTCTCGTACGATAATTTTTAGTACAGATGGCCCTCCGAAAATATGAACCTGACGTAAAATGAGCCACTTCTCGCACTAGAGCCTAAAAAGTCACCATCAGTACAAAAAAATAGGTATTTTAGTACAGATGGTGCCTTTTTTAGGCTCTAGTGCGAGAAGTGGGTCATTTTACGTCAGGTCCAAAACTTCGGGGGAGCGAGACGTGTCTCATACGACGTTTTTGCGTTTTTGCACGTGTGCCAAAACGCATGTTTTTCACACTTGTGTCGTAATGTACTATTTTAATCGGCAATTTTCTTTATTAAATAACATTGTTAAAATAATAATAGATTTCCGTAATATGCAAAATATATTTTTTTTTAATTCTGGCCATGCATTTTCAGCATTACAAACGGTTTTTCGAAAATTACACTATACCTGCCAATCGTCACACTCTTCGTCATTGTTTTGAATTAAGCTCCTTTTTACGTAATAGTATATTACATTAGAGACCGGGAAAATGAGGATTTCCGGCCAAGTTGGTATATACCGGATAGGTAGCGAGGCCGGGAACCCGTTTTCACGCCAAGTCATGTAAAGTGCTTTCTCAAACACACAAAGAAATACAAAAAAATAATATGACCATGTTGTCGAAATAAAATAAAAAGTTACTTTGCAGGCCTTGGCCTAAAAGCGATACTTCCGAGTCTATTTTTAGGAACTTAAAGACAATATTTCATTGCATATTTGAGAAAACTATATTTGCCAGAGTATAGATGTTCATTCTGGCAATCAGATTTCACACAAAAAGGCGGGAAATTTTGATTATTTACGAGAGATCAACGCTTAACGCCGCCATTTCCCAAGTCGGCAGGCTTTTGGGGCATGAACTTTATTGGCCAAACTACGAGTAAGTTACTTACCTGCCAAGGAAAAGCTCCATACGGCGTTTCCGAGCCACCGACGATTTTCGCCATTCTCCTTGGATTAAAATCGACTGTTCTAGTACCGCACTGCACCTTATTCACCTTACTAGGCCTTTGCAATAAATTCTGATTAAAATAACTATTAGAAAAACTAGAAAACGCCTTTGAAGGACGCGTCTTATTCTTATAAAACTCCATGTGATTTATCCTATTGACGAAATAGTCGGCATTCGAAAAACTCGCGTAGATTAAAAATATTATTACTGGCAACATTTTCACTGAATAAAAAAAATGCAGTTTTGGCGCGCTTTGAAGATGTTTACATTATTTTTTTGAACGTGCGCGCCTCGCGACTTTCAAATTCGGAATGAAGGATGTTTTAATCGAACACTGTAGCTTTTTTTAAACGCCGGTGATCGCCTACAGATCTGTGTCACTGGTGCGGCCTTTGTGATTAAAAAAAAACTATTGTCAACGTTAACGATCCAATTTGAGATGATCGTTTTGAAAAAGGAATCCGAT
The DNA here is from genome assembly GCA_025490895.1 of Thaumatotibia leucotreta. Taxonomy (NCBI): domain Eukaryota; kingdom Metazoa; phylum Arthropoda; class Insecta; order Lepidoptera; family Tortricidae; genus Thaumatotibia; species Thaumatotibia leucotreta. The sequence continues at coordinate 2,695 of JALPQI010021791.1, forward strand.
TTCTTTTTATCTGTGTCGTGTCAAGGTGAATAAATAAAGTAAGAGTTTGAAAGTTCATGTAAACATTGCTTTTATTTGACTATAATAAAGAAAATAGGTTGAAAACATCCTGGTTGTAGAAATGCACAAACAATACTACAATAGTTATTGATATGACAATATTTTAGGAAGATTCATGTTGTTAAAATATTAAAAACATATTTTTATAATCAATTAGTGTTCCACTAGCGGTGGAGACATCGGGCTGCTGGTGCGCGGAGGCAAAAGCTTTCCTGGGTCAGTTGGGTCGCCGTCTGCTGGAGAGGGGTCATGACCCCCGCTCTGGATGGTTCCTGGCGCAAAGGTTGTCCATTGCGGTTCAACGCGGAAACGCTGCGAGTCTGATGGGCACTTTTGCGCCGGGAACATTGAGGGGCTGTTTATTTGACTAGGGTATGTATTTTTAAAGTTTTGTGTAATTTTGTTATTTTTTAAGATGTTTAGTGTTAAGTGTAGTTTTAAGTTTTTCTTTTTATTATGATTAATTTTGTATTGACTTGTTTTTTTGGAAATAAAATATTTTTTTTTAATCAATTATAAATAAATATTGACAGAGGACCTTATGGAAATCGCCGGGATATCACTTCGACATTGTTAAGCGCCAATCGCATTTGTCGTTTGCCTAATACGGTCGCCAAAGTCAAAGTACGAGGTTGCCGGGCAACCGACAATATTTGCATGCGATAAACGACGACGTGTAATTGCCGATTAATGATTATTAACAATTCATGTTCATATCATTTGAACATAATAATATAAAAATAATACATGCTTGTCCGTAGAAAAAGGCGGTACCTAAATTAAAAGAATGTGCAAAGTATTTCTGGTTCATCATCATCATCATCATATCAGCCGAAAGACGTCCACTGCTGAACATAGGCCTCTCCCAACGATTGCCACAATGACCGGTCCTGCGCCACCCGCATCCGGCGGACTCCTGCGACCTTCACCAGGTCATCAGTCCACCTTGTGGGGGGCCTACCCACGCTACGCCTTCCGGTACGTGGCCGAGTAGGTTCTGGTTGGTAGGAGTTTATTATCAAACTGTTTTTTTTTTCTTAAAAGAAACCGATAATTTAAAAAAGCAACAAAAATCCATTGAAATCTTGCATGTGTGTACACATTGATTTTATCACCCTTTTCTACTGGCAAACTGGTTGGCCAGAGTATAATAATAATAATTATTATTGTCATAATAATATCATATATTATATTATTTTAGATTTATGGCAAAACCCAACTTCATAGCTTGCCATTAGTCTTACCGTGCGATGAAAGCTCCGATGCATAGTCATATTGTAATCTTTTTCAAAATCGTTACGAGAGCATGAAAATGATTCATTTTATTTTCGATGTCGGTTATTAACCTTGGATTTTCATTTAAATTCAGAACGCGTTCCATTAAGAACGAAAGTTGACATTGAAAAAAACCATACATACAATTATAATGTTCTAACAATACAATAGGCGCGACAAATCGGCCATGTTTTTTTTAAGATTCAGTTTCATTGTATATTGAATGTGAAAGTGTTTTTTTTTCAAAGGTTATTTTGATGAAGATCTTTAGCAGTGTATGTCTATAGTTGAAAAATAGATCTAAATAATAACAGGGTACTTGAAACAAAATGGTTTACAATTTTGAAAAAAAAACCTTAAAAAAATTACGTACATGTAAAAAAAAGTACAGGGAAATACAATATGCCGTCTTGCAAAAACTTGTCAACAGAAAATAGGCAGCATTAAAAAAATATCTTTAAAAATATTAATTTGTTTTTTCGTGACATTGGTTTACCAGACTATAAAATACGTGTTATAAATTTCTTCATCAGAAATCTAAAATATCGTTGATATTCATTCGTTATTTTTATCACTTCAATTTTAAATTGAGTAAGAATGAGGCAAACTTTAACACATGATCGAATATTAATAACGAACGCAATCCATCAGCGTTTATTTTTTTGTAGCTATAGTTATTAATGTTATTATAATTTCAATAAATAGAACATAATTATGTTATATGTTTCACAAATTTTAATGACAACTTGGTACTATTAATTATTATCTGATGTAAATAAAGACCGAAGAGCTGGTGACTTCCTCGCACAACGCATCAGTATTGCGATACAGCGAGGAAATGCCGCCAGAATCCTCGGTACAATGCCACAAGGGCAAATCTTAGATATAGGTCCAGTTAGATTTAATGTTTATGTATAAATTGCATAGAGTTAAAAATAAAAAAAGATTTTTTTTACGATATTTGTAGAAAAAATTACAAATATCGCATAAACTTGGATAACGATTTTCCAAATGTGCATCAATGACATTTTTGAAGGGCTACAAACAAGATAAAGAATTGTCGTTAAATTATGGATTAAGTATTTTTATTTATTTTCCTTTGAAATCTCATACGCTAGCAATTTATTGTCACAAGGAAAAATAACTATGTCAATAATCTTGATATCTTAAATTTATCACCTCACGGAATATTTGAGGTAACAATACATAAACATAACAAGAATTGTGAGCTGATTTACATAGATATGTTGCATATAGATCAGGTGTTTAGGGTTAGGTACTAAAAGTATAGCTAGGTCAAGAAACTGGGCTGATTGGCTGGGTATCATTATTTCACGCCTACACTGATCTAAATCATTGTAATAGTACATTGTGTATTAAGGGCGGTCAATAAGAAATTGTGAACGAGCGTGAAAGTAAAGGCGCGGGCTTTACTTCACACGAGATCATAATACTTGTACCGCCCGTGGCACACACAATGTTTTTCATCACACCTGTGAGGCAAAAAAAGTAAATAAAACAATATACTTTCACAAAACTACTCTAAAATGGTCTAAATCATTTCTCAAAATCAGGGATGACTTTTTATCATTTTTATAACAGAAATCCCGGCACTGCCGCCTGTGTTGGGCGCCGCGCTAGTGCGACGTAATGTTGTATGAAAATCCTTGATTGCCCTAGGGCGTAATGACGCATCTACCGCATTGGCGCCCTTACCGAACAGTTGTGTGATGAAAATATTTCATTGTATTACGACGATTTAGAATTTGACAAAGGTAAATTACCGAGAGCGTTGAAATGCATACAATTACGAAATAGTACCTATTGTAGGATTTCTGCGATTACAACCATTTTTGTCCATACAAAATTTGAATTTTCTTAGCTGTATTTTCTGTATTGTCATTTGACGAAACAGATAGTCAAATTATTGTAAACATTACCCCCCTTATTCTTAAACGTTTGTTAACTTAACAAGTCGCAAATAATCGTTTCTCCTTTTTGCTCTTATGACCACATTGTTAAGACCGGAAGGGACAAACAATTATTAGCGGATTGTTAAATTAACAAACGTTTATGAATAAGGGGGTTTAAGGTCCACTCAGGCGCGGATGCAGGACTTCGTTGGGGGGGGGGGGGTTGGCATTGTCCTATGACATGATAGTATTTTATACTTAAAACAGCCAGCACCTAACCTAGCCAGTGTCAAGGAGGGGGGGAGGCCAAGTGCCCCCATTGCCGCCCCCCCCCCCCCGGGTCCACTTTAAAAGAGTGTCACTTTTAGTAAAACGACCAATGACAGAAGTTTTATGAATAACCCTTTTTAATAACGCTAGCTATTCCTTTCCAAAGACCTTTGAACGATATTTCCCGGCTAAAGATTAAAAAAAAAAACATTTTTGTTTTTTTTTTTCAGCGTTCTGTTGATGGTTTAGATATACATACTTATTTATAATTTTAACTTTCTACTAAACACTAATTGACTGACCAACGGACATACTATAAACTAAAACAACTTTACTTTGTATACAATAACACAAAAGTTCGTAGACAAAATGTCTTTGTAAATCCCAACATACTATTTTGTTAAGGAACAGAGCCGACATTTCGTTTGCTTGTAAAATAAATCAAACAAAGTGAAATACGACTTTATTGAGGCGCTACGAACATAATTATACAGCATGTGTATTTGATACGGGCGAATATTTTAGTGGCGATTACTATCGGACCTAGGGAACCTATTTACATAAATTTATTTTAGAAATTAAGGTATTTTTTTTTTCATACAAAATAATTGAGCCCGCAATGTATTGCATCCACTGGTAGCCACATTACTTAAAGTAGACATAAGGCACTGGTCTCACCGCGAGCTACTAAGCTATGAACTATCGGCTATAAACACGAACAAAAGATATACACTCCTGTGTAAATAAAAGAGACACGACGATACTCGCCCGGCGGTGATAGCTGATAGCTGGGCGAGTATAGCCGTGTCTCTTTTATTTCCACAGGGAGTGCGTATCTTTTGTTCGTGTTTATAGCCGATAGTTCATAGCTTAGTAGCTCGCGGTGAGACCAGTGCCTAAGTATCTAAACGTCATACGAGTCTCATGTCAGTTGGCCGGCATACATTGCTGCTGGGTTGCACTTTAGAAAAATCATTACACCTAATCAACAACAAAATTTAACGAAATGGTTATCTTATACGACTCGTAGGATCAGATATTATAGCTGGATTAATTATTCGCCCGTATCAAATACCCACGCTGTATAACATGGACGTCTAACGCCAGATCAAAAATGCCCCCAAAAACAATTGTTCAATTGTGCCAAGATAGGCAGGACAATAGCGATTTTCTTAACACCGCGCAACTTTCGGCGCAACATCTTTGACAAATGTTTATAGAATGTAGCCAATCAAAACTTTCACTGACCAATCACAACTATTTTTAAACGGCGGTTAATTTTTTATAGGTTGATATTTAAATTCATTACCGTGATGCATTGAAGAGGTGACACTTGTCAACTAAAATTCAGGACCATTTTTGAAAGGCAATTTAGTATGGCGAGCAGCTTACATGTTTTATTTGTTCATAGATGATACGTTTAAATATCATTGTCGAATGTACATTATAATGTACATTGGGCTTTATGAGGAGACACCAAACAGAACCACTCCAATAATTCCTAACTCTAGTAACCAATTTTCATTCCTACATAACTCATATCCTTCTTATTAAGGGCAATATCGGAATAAAACCTCTTCAATGAAAATAAATAATTAACATGAAACTAAAACAAGCGCCCTCATTGTCATAATTACTTAATCAACTGCTTTTGCGCACTACAGAAACCAGTTTTATGCAGATTGTTGGTAAACATGATTTGTTTTCAGATTTTCATTTCGTGTTGTTGCTTTTACAACTACACCATTCGTAGCAATGTACGAATTGAAGAACATTCTCAAAATTGCGGGAATATACTCGGAAATTTCCGAGAATTTTCATGAAGATTTAAGAATAAGTTCTCATTGAGAATGTTTCCACGAGAACATAAAAAAGTGTTGTAAAGAATATTGTATTTCATAATTGAGTAAACAAGGCATAAAAATATACCTTAAAAGGCATGTATATACTCGTACAACGGCTTTGGCATGATTAGATTGCTTGTAAAAGGGGATTGGGTATTTTTGTATGGACTAGTGGCGTCATTTTTTTTTTCAGCGGCCATCGTTTTTGTTACTACTATTTTGTAGTGCTACCTCAGACTAGCTTGTTTACAAAATAAGTTTTGACGTAAGTAATATCGGAGCCAAGATATGGCCCTTCAAACAATGTTATTGGACCAGTGAATATATCTAACTAAGACAGGTTTAGGAGACAGCTTAGATGACTACTGGTTTATTTAACTCGATAATACTACTAACAAAGATACAAGGATTTTGCCCTTAAAGTATAATAGTTAATTTAACCGACTTAAAAAAAGAAGGCCTTAGGTATGTGAAAATGCAACTGTATTTTTTTATGCGATTTCTATGCTGTCTGTTTAGTGAACATTAAAAATGTTGCAAAATGGTTTCAATAGACGGTTCACCCTCTGACTACACCATAAGGAAACACAGGTGTGATGCACACATGCTAAATGTTTTGACATATTTCCAAGTAGGAAATGTACCTAATTAGATTAGTTTTTAGATTGGAATTGTTACTAATGCTTTCTTATGTATACAACACAACATTACATACACAACTCTACATTTATTTATATACCTGAAAAAACACTCATAAAGTGTAAAAATATGAATACCTACTTTTATTTGTTGTTTAAAATGCGACATAAAACCTTTGACATAATTACGTTCAATAGAACGTTCATCGACATCCGCCATAAAATCGCCGTGTTAAAGGTTAAAGAAAAAAGGAAGTATCTCTAATCATTGACCGAAAAAGAACCTAATGTCTTATGAGTTAAAGATTTTACGTGGCATACACAATAGTAGATTTAACTCATTCCGATGCATTTCAAAAATCAATGTGAGCCTTTACTATAAAACTTCAAAGTATGATATTTCGACTCCGATATTATTTAGCTATATACACTCCATAATAAAATAAGTTTATTTTAAATTGCTCCTTTCAAATTTACCACTTTCATGAGTGGCCGCCAAAATTTAAAAACGACGCCAACTTTACCCAAACCCCTTTAAATTGCCGTGAAAATTCTCTATAGAAGTTTCGCAATTTATGAAACTTCTCATCGGTACTTTGCTGACCATTCGTCAGTAGAATCTAAAAGAAATATACACAAATATGGATGATGATTAGGGATGCTTAGCCGTGTGGAGTATTGCCGAGTAAGAATACATTTGTCACCACCCCAACTCTTCCCCCGGGTGTCGTAAGATTCTACTAAAGGTTTGAAGTGTCACTCGCCATTCTGTGATTTGATTGATGATGGGCAGCAGCGTCGTCATAGTGGAAACATTACTTTACTGCGACCGCCAATCGGCTTGTCCAGCGTGGCGATTATGGGCATTTACCTCATAATGCGTCTATACGCATGAATACGAGAGACCTACGTCCAGCAGTGGACTGAGATAGGCTGATGACGTTTAAGGATGCTGCTGCCTATCTTTCGATGATCTTGGGCAAAGTTTTAGGCCATACCCGGGTCAAGTATATGATCGGTGACACTTTAATCCCTTAGTCGACTCATACGACCACGAGAGGAGTTTGGGTGGTGACGGTGACAAATGTATTCTTACTGCCGTCACCATGCGGCTATTAGACTTTGCCTGGTGACAGTCACGGAAGTCCGCTGGATGTAGGTGACGCAGGACCGGTCACTGTAGCAATTTTCGGGGGAGGCCTATGTTCACCAGTGGACATCTTTCGGCTGATATGATGATCTTTTAAATGAGCTTACCGTAGGACTAATTAGGTTGATTTGTGTAACAATGCGCTGTGTGGTGACGGCAGTAAGAATACATTTGTCACCACCCCAACTCCTCCTGCAGGAGTCGCAAGAGTCGACTAAGGGATTGAAGTGTCACTGACCATTATTTGATAAAAGATTGATGATGGGCAGCGTCATCATAGTGGACACATTACTGCGATCGCCAATCCGCTTGCCCAGCGTGGCTATTATGGGCATTTACCTCCTAATGCGTCTATACTCATAGTTAATAGGAGAAGCATACGTCCAGCAGTGGACTACCACATGATGATGGGTAACAGTATCCCACGATTATTTATGTTGAATAAACATACATACGGACAAATACAAAAGTGTAAACCGTATGGAAAACGGTAAGGAATCGTCGCCCGCTTAAGTTCGCCCTAGTTTTCGGGCCATATTTACTGTATTAGCATAATAATCTGTGACTTTGACCCACAATATAGAGGCCATGTTGACACAGTAGGAGCGTTCGCAAAACAATCGTAAAGACAATTTATCATTCGGAAATTCACGGCTCAAGTGCTAATCTCGCTAGTTACAAGTATACAGGGTGTCCCATAAATAATGGATCACCCTGACACCCGAGGTAGGTCGACCCAAGAGGTACCTGACCAACATAACATGACCTCAGTAAAAGTTGGACGGTTTTCGAGATGATGCCCATTTTACGTTTTTTTTTCTAACTTGCCTTCTTTTTTACACGTTAAGTACTATAATTATAAATAAATAAATAATAAAAATAAATAAAATAGCTTTTGTGCTATTAATTTTTCTTCATAACTAGTTAAAATAGTTCATAAGAAATAGTAAAATTTTATAAAACAAGTGATATTTTATCAAAAAATTTATGTTAAATGCAAAAGAAAATCATTTAATTTGCAAAAAAAATGTGCAATTATCATGTACTGTCTAGTATTTTTTTTCCATGGCATACGACTAAAATCCATATAATTGTTATTGCTTATTTTTTTTTTCAAATTAATAGAGTTTCTTTCGCATTTGACATAAGTTTTTTTATTAAAATATCATTTGTTTTATAAAATTTAACTATTTCTGATAGAGTAATGATGAAAAATTAATAGGCACTTAGCACAAAAGCTATTTAAGCAAATTTAGCACTTAACGTGTAAAAAAGAGGCCAAGTTTGAAAAAATCGTAAAATTGGCAAAATCTCGAAAACCGTCAACTTTTACTGAGGTCATGTTATGTTGGTTAGGTTCCTCTTGGGTCGACCTACCTCCGGTGTCAGGGTGATCCTTTATTTATGGGACATCCTGTAAATTTAAGTATTGTAAGTATTTGCTGATTGACCTCGTGCAGGATCCGCCCGGAAAGCTACCACCATCTTACCCGTTAACCTGCCGCTAAATAGCAGTGTTTGCACTACTGTGTTTCGGTTTGGGGGTAAGATAGCCGGTGTAATTACTGGCATAGATAGAGGCAATCTAAGTCCTCAGGGTAGGCAGCGCATAGGCGATTTTTTGATCGCTCTGTCCATGGGCCTCAGTTCCTACTTTCCATCAGTTGGGCTGGGAGCTCAGTTGTCTACCTTCATCACATTAAAAAATATATAATTAAACGGTTTAACACGACTCGCGAGCGTGGCGTTTAATTAATTATATTTATAGTAATTATGACTCACGAAAATTTTTAACGAAAAGTTACAAGCATAATCTGAGAACAATTTTCAAAAATGTCATTAAAAAACAAAGAAAGAAAGAAAATTCACTTTATTAGCGCAATAAGATTACCACTTAGAATAATTATAAATAACAACAAACATAAAACAAATTGCGCTAAATGGCCCTTACTCATCTTCGGTGTCACGAAATAAGCCACAGGGCATAGCATGCAGTATAAGCAAAAATAGCCAATGAATTTTTGGCTCGCGTAGTTTTGTATAAACGATTCGTAAGGTGCGAGACTCAAAATTTCTATCGAAAAAGAGGAAGATCAACCATTCGCGTCTACTTTAAAAATAACAGCTTTCCTTATCTGAAAAATTGGCTTGCTAGTTGCTTGTGATTGTAGTTGGCAAGAATATACCGAGGTAACCAAAAAATGGTTAGCATGTATATACTATGCGTATACAGGGTGGAAAGGGACGACGTTCCTTCCCGCTACCGACCAAGTCTACCAACCATTATGATGAACTTTCAGTATGGGACCAACATCGAAAGCGTACATGGTATTACGCGACGCTGATTTTCAGTAAAGCCCAATATATGGACTAGGTGGTTTAAATAAGATTAAATTTATTAAGTAATTATGTTGTAGATAAAGACAAATCTTTAAGCACAGTAATTAATGAGAAAATTCACACGGTCATTCAAATATTCCATATAATTATTTTGTGGTTCGCGTTTTCGCGCATAACATAAATTTGGTAATAAAAAACACAATGCTCATACTGCAAGTTTAATGAACTTAGGGGTTACTAAAACTATTAAAATTGCGTGCAAAAGCCTTTAAAAAGTTTTTGTTTTCCATTCAAGGTCATTGACACAAGTTTTTTTTTATACCTATACGTAATGAATGTCATAATTATTAATCTGAGTTAAATGGAATTTAGGTAGCTAACACTAGTGTTATCCCTAGGGATAAGGTGAGACGTACAGTCGACATCAGATATATTAATGCGCAGCGAGTTCGCCGCGTCAAGAGTTTGAATCCATTATGTAAGTGACTGTCCAAAACTCAGATTTACTGACGGCTGCGCAGCGTATTCGTTACGCGATCGCGGCGTAATCGCGACACCATCGCGGCGAATTGGTTACGCGACGAACACGCCGCGCGTACGCTTCGCTTTCAAATCGCTTGTAAATCACATGTGTGATAAGGCCCTAAGGCCCGTGCTGTGTGGTGACGGCAGTAAGAATACATTTGTTACCACCCCAACTCCTCCTGCGGGTGTCGTAAGAGTCGAATAAGGGATTGAAGTGTCACTGACCATTATTTTGATAAAAGATTGATGAATACGTAGGCCACACTGAAAATTGTCGGGAATCTAGGAAACTGTATTAATTATGCCTCTATTGTTTGAATTATCACCTTTCTTAAGTCTTTTTGATAATGTGTACAAATTTTTTACACAATTGAACCAACTCTCAAAGCTCATAACCCATTTATCCTAGATCACTTTTTGTATGAAAATTTTCAGTTTTTGGAATTTTGCATGGAAGGTTTGGGTAGTTCATTGAAACTTTAGATTTTTTAAGAAAAAATATTTATATTGGATTTTTTTCTAGTGAGTCATATGGATACCTAAGGATGTCCGAATTTCCTATCATAATTTGTTTTATGAATTCTCTACGATTTACCACGTTAGTGCGATTTAAAATTAGGGTATGGCTGTTAAAAGACGTTGATCTCTATAATCATCCATAAGAAAAAATCGAAAGCAATACAATTTGTGAAAACTATTACAAGCAGTCCTACAAAAACTGAGCTTTGTTACTAAATAAGAATCTAAGCCTATTTCTGCTTCATTGTTGAGTAAGGCCATATTGAAAGTAGTGTAAAAACGCTACAATATAAACATTTTGGGCGAAATTCGTAAAATCGCCCGACACACAATTTTCAAATTGCAAGAAATCCTAAAATACAGGTGTTAACCGAATAAATTATACCTCAAAAAAATACTAAAGAGTTTTACTTTCAGAAAATAATTGTTTCTGTATGCTGAGTGATCTCTAAGTGGGTCATTCCCGAAATTTTCAGTGTGAGCCAGAATACAGAATTTATTTGGTAAAAGTAAAATTCTTACATGTCAATAATGATGGGCATGTCAATGATGATGGGCAGCAGCGTCATCATAGTGGACACATTACTGCGATCGACAATCCGCTTGCCCAGCGTGGCGATTATGGGCGTTTACCTCCTAATGCGTCTATACGCATAGTTAATAGGATAGGCCTACGTTCAGCAGTGGACTATCACAGGCTGATGGTGTGATAAGGCCCTAATAGAGTTGGGCTGAGCACGTCTGCCGAATTCACTCAGAGCGATGGGCCAGCTACTGATCCCACAGGGTAGCCGAGGGAAGGGCAGACCTAAAAAAAAATGGCGGTATGACCTGAATTTCGTAGTAACTGCCAGGAGCATGCACTAAGCCGCGACGAGTAAGAGACGAGTACAGAAAAAGTGTGGCCTAGCGGTAAAACGCAAGGCTGCTACGCAGCGGTCGTGAGTTCAATCCCCGGCTCGTAGGTACCAATGAGTTTTTCAAAAATGTATGTACGAAATATCATTTGATATTCACAAGTGCTTTGCGGTGAAGGAAAAACATCGTGACGAAACCTGCATACACCTGCGAAGAAATTCAAGGGTGTATGTGAAGTCCCCAACAAGTACTAGGCCAGCGTTGGGACCATGCAAAATAGGCACGTTTGATGTCGAGTTGCGGAAAAATGGCCAGAATACAACATCAACAACAACAACAGAGAAGGCCTTTGCCCAGTAGCGAAACACAAAATAGGCTGTCAAAAAAAACCCATGTATATAATGTTGTTTTTTCTGACTCTACCAAAATGTCTGAAAACCGCATTTTCTTTTCCCGCAACACTAGGTCGAGTTGCGTCATTACGGATTATCGCTAATACTCAAATTAACATTAAGTACTGCGCAAAATCATGGTAAGTACAGTCACCATACATTCTCCATACACGCCATACATACATTTGTCAGCCTCCGTAGCCTAGTTGGTAGTGACCCAGCCTACGACGCTGGAGGTTCCGGGTTCGAATCCCGGTGAGGGCATTATTTGTGTATTTATTTATCACAAATATTTGTTCCTTGGTCATGGCTGTCTATGTATTTAGATATCTATATGTATCTATCTATTATATACATGTTTAAATCTAATACGGGCGATCAATGAAACCAGGCATGGGATTCATTAGTGTAATCATGGATTACAAGGTTTTTTTAAAGTTACTCTTAATTATGACCCCACAGAATTTTTTTAAGATTATGGGAGCAGCAATGTAGGTACGAACATTTGTTATTGTTGATATGGCAGTTAATATGTCATCTGCTTTTGAAATTAGCTGTCAACGAGTGCTGCTTAACTCGCGTATGTTGCTCTACATTGCGCGCCGAATTATTTTATATGGAAAATTTTGTTTCTCTAATTTTAAGTAAAAGTTATTTTAATATATGTATTTATTATATCATAAACTAACACCCGTTAAGAGCTCCGCCCGTATTAGACTTACACCCTGTATATCGCCGCCTGGTACCCACATCACAAGCCTTAATTGAGCTTACCGTGGGAGTAGGTCGATTTGTGTAAGATGTTCCAAGATATTTATTTTAAAAAAATACCCGTATTTTTACAGTACCAGCAGGCCTAGCCAATTTAGTAGGTAATCAATTTATGAAAATGACAGATTCAAACGAAAAGTCGCGTGAACATTTCCAATTTTCCATACAATATTTTTCACGTGACGGTACAAGGTATTTCGCATACTTTAAATAAGTATAATGACGGCAGTAAGAATGCATTTGTCACCACCCCAACGCCTCCTGTGGTCGACTAAGGAATTGAACTGTCACTGTCTATTATTTGATAAAAGATAGATGATGGGCAGCAGCGTCATCACATTACTGCGATCGCCAGTCCGCTTGCCCAGCGTAGCGATTATGGGCATTTACCTCCTAATGCGTCTATACGCATAGTTAATAGGAGAGTACAGTATAGACTGTCATAGTCACTGTCATAGTATCTGGACTATCATAGGCTGATGAAGTAATAACTCACCTTCTAACTACATACCTAATTACTTCATAGTAATTTATTAATAGAATATAAGGGTAGGACCTTCATGATTTACGATGATACATGACCTAGATTTGTGATGAGTGACTAAGTGACATAATGACACACATCGGACAGTTAGGGTGAAGACACATACACCGTGGGCTGTTTAAACCCGACTGATTTTAACAGAGGATTCCTGACCACATTTAGAAACTTTAATGTCTTATACACTTTTGTGGATATCGCCTAGTTTCAGAGTTATTAGTGTTATTACCACTAATAACTCTGAAACTAGGCGTTAGCTTGTCAGCCTCTGTAGCCTAGTTGGTAGTGACCCTGCCTACGAAGCTGGAGGTTCCGGGTTCGAACCCCGGCTAGGGCATTATTTGTGTATTTATTTATCACAAATATTTGTTCCTATACGTATATCTATCTATTATATATATCGTCGCCTGGTACCCACATCACAAGCCTTAATTGAGCTTACCGTGGGACTAGATCGATTTGTGTAAGATGTCCCAAGATATTTTATTTTATTTATTTATTTATTACCAATAAAAAAAATCTAATTGTTATTCAGTACAAAAGGTCTTTTTAACGGCGTTGGTGCCATTATGGAGAATAGACTCACAACCTCATTAAAAGATGTCATCTCATTAAAAATGTTAAAACTCTTTTTAAGTGCCAGTTTTATGAATAACATTTACTTTTTATGTTAAAAAACACTCAAAAATAGTAAAAATATAATTATAAAAATTTTTTTTACGTCAAAAATTATAAAACTCATCTACACATACCTGGGATAACTCGGGGCATTTATACGAAAGTGATATAACATAATATTTTATCGACTAAAAATATATCGATTTTACTGTGAATGACAACATCAAAATGTTATTCGGCATAAATAAATATTAGGTACTTAATCCTCAATTAAAATAAAAAATAAATTTAAACGGTTACTATTTACGCGTTTATTTTAAAATAGTTTTCAAAATATACAATCAATATTAAAATATCAAAATTTAAATTGTAATTTTGATTAAAATTACATCTGCATCTTTTACTATCTGAAGAGGCCCGATATCAGATATGACATCGAACCTCTGTACTGTACTGTAATCGAGAATGTTAATAAGCACATCTTTTATTATAATTATATCGACATCTTTTTAATCGATATCAAATCCCTATAACTTGCCCCCAATTATCCCAGGTATGCGTCATGTACAATTTTTTGTTTGTTTTTACATCAAAAATGCGTGGTTAAAATCTTTCGGGTT
>JALPQI010021792.1:0-10881 GCA_025490895.1 Thaumatotibia leucotreta
GTTACTCCGGCTACGCATGCAAGCAATGGCGCGCTTAGATAGCAAGTGTGATGAAAATGTATTCTTACTGCCGTTATCACGCGGTAAATATACCGTCAATAAATAATAACCAAGGGTGTGCTATCTTACCCGTGACGGGTTGGTGATTTTGAGGACTTGTGTGATCTCTCCTTGAGGGGGCAGCACCGTGCCTGACGGTGACATCATATCCAGCTGTAGTGTCTGTGAACAGGACAATTATATTTATTAGGCCAGGATTTCACTTCGTAATCCTACATAAGGAATTAGCATGACTATATATATTTATTTCGAAAACTATAAAAAACATTTGGTATACAAAGATTAAAAAACTACAAAACTGTAAATAAAAAAATTGCTCTAGATATCAACAGATACCAATCGGTAGCGTGTCCAGAAGGCTGGCAGCTGGCTGGCCACGTTGAATGGCAATGCTGATCTACTGTGCTAAATATGATCCAGCCTTCTGGTCACATATGTAATGCTAATTATTCAATCATTTTTAACAAAATAGGCGAAGATTGTTCATATTTTAATTATTAAAATAGGTTGACGTTGGGTATAGTCAGCCGCAGATATTGCTAAGCAGGCAGGGTGTTCAAAATGAACTTGGCACTTTGTTCAAAATGAACTTTGTTGCTAAGACTATAAAAGTGTGTTCAAGATTAATGTGAACACCCCACCCGCTAAGCAATATCGGCTGCCGACTGTATTTAATAGCCTTATTTTAATTAGTTCATCAATTATAACATTTTAACAATATTCTACCTTCTTAGTAAAAAATATGAAGATTAGTTAATTTTATCTTTTACTACGAAACGAAAAAAATGTACATACCAGGACAACCAATTAGCTACATTGAGGGATATTTATAAAAAATGGCGTGTTTCTTCACAGAAAAAAAATCTTATTTTTTCTTATAATAGATTCTTATATAGGGAAGGGGTCAAAAACTAGCGAAAAGAATCTTACTTAATTAAATGAATGGCCCCTATTTAAACTAGGGCTCACGGTACACGTGTAACCCGCCAAACCGGATACCCGTGTTCTTAAGCCCGACGGTACTAAGAACCCGAATTACACGAACCCGCCGGGTACCCGTGTCCGTGTCCAATACACGGATACCGTTTACACGAAACCGCGTGCTACCCGGGTACCCGGGTACTTAAGACCGAACCGAACGGGTTTGAAATAATTTGAGCAAATGCAAATAAGGTCTATTATTGAATGTAACCTGCACCTTCGTTCGACACTACAAAACAAACGTGTTCAGGAAAGGTCAGCCGATATAACTTTTTTTTGTTTTTATAAATTTCGATTCTATCTGTTACGCAATAAGGTCTATTTGACACAATTAGCCTTCCGCTTACCTATCCATTTGTAATATAGCTCTTAAGTCTCACGACCCATCCTTCGGTACATAACTTTACCCTCAAAAAGCAGACTTTCTATGCATACACGGCTTCTCGTCAAGGACGTCTCCGAACCCGCGGGTTATTAAAGTCCGTGTAAATAATACCCGTGTACCCGTGTAGACGGGTATTATTTACACGGACTTTAATTATCCGTGTAAATCGGGTCAGAAACCCGTGTACGTGTAACACGAACACGGGTATGAGAAACGTTGACACGAAACCCGGACACGACCGCGAGCCCTAATTTAAACAGCGGTGTACAGTTGCGGCCTGGGGCCTATTTCTCGAAAGCTTGTAACTTGTAATACAAGCGGAAGTCCATATCTTATAAATGATGTTAAAAAGAGACTTTCACTTGTATTACGGGCATTTTCACTTCTAGCGACACCCAATTAGCTTAACTCTCACAAAAAGTTAACTTCGATGTCAGCTTTGTAACGACAATTAAGCATTAAATATTAACAAAAATATATTTAATCCAGAAAGAATACGCGTATATGCAATATAAAAACACGAATAAAGTGGATTTACGTAAATATTTCATGCTTAATTGTTGCTACAAAGCTGACATCGAAGTTAACTTTTTTGTGAGAGTTAAGCTAATCGGGTGTCCGTGGAAGTGAAAATGCCCTTACAAGATACAAGCTTTTGAGTAACGAGCCTCTGAATACAATACAATACAATACAATACCCTGGGAACGGCGGCCTGGAACAGGAAGTCGGTGAGCGGCGCTTGCGCGGCGCTGCGCGCGCGCATAGTGAGGGATACGCTCTGGGCCGCGCCGCGTTCTACTTCTAGAACCACTGTGAGCCCCGCTTTGTCCAGCGCTGGGACTATCAATGAGGGTTCTGGAAAAAAATACAAATAGGCAAATCAAATCAACATCTATGCAATCAACGCTATGAAAAATAAAGTGACGTCACGTACTGCCAAATGACCTAATCTTTTAAATTATTTCCAATTCATTAAATAGAAGTTGTGCACAAAAATTACTGTAATATAGGGATCGGAACAATGGGTGCAAAACTTTTACAAAACTTCTCAAGAGCACTTGACATAGCACATTCACCCATAAAATACGTATCTACACACCCACACATTGTAATGGTGCATTCAGTCAAATCAACATCTATGCAATCAACGCTATGAAAAATACAGTGACGTCACGTACTGCCAAATGACCTAACCTTTTAAATTATTTCCAATTCATTAAATAGAAGTTGTGCACAAAAATTACTGTAATCTATAGGGATCGGAACAATGGATGCAAAACTTTTACAAAACTTCTCAAGTGCACTTGACATAGCACATTCACCCATAAAATACATATCTACACACCCACACATTGTAATGGTGCATTCATACCAATCGAGCATTCGCTATTCTAACCCCCTACGAAATTCGATCGTTATACAAAACGTGATTCGTTGATTTCGTAGAGTGGGGAATAGAATAGCGAATGCTTGTTTGGTCTGAATGCACCTAAGTTGAAGATTCCGAGATAGAGAATAAAATTGGATACTGATTTTTCAATTATATTCGTATTTCAATTATTTTCTTGGTTACAGTGTTCCCATATGTCAATTTTAAAGTTTTGCATCCATAGTTCCGACCCCCTAATCTACATTTTAGTGATAATTACTTCATATATTATATCGTCCATAATGTGAAATAATTTCTTCTAAACAACATTTAATTTCAATCCTTTTCAGATGCCCCAGAAACTACCAGTTTTTTCCACAAAAATCATATGTAAACTAAAACTCAAAACATTTATTCGTGACCACAAACATACATAACAAATAAAAAACAAACAAGGCTGGTCAGGAAATGGGCACTCATACAAAAGGATGCTAGCCATACGACCAAGGCTAGTCTTCTGTAAAGTATACCGACGGTTGCTTAGCGAAATCAAACATTAAAAAAAACATACAATCGAATTGAGAACCTCCAAATTTTCAACCGACTTCAAAAAAGAGAGGTTCTCAATTCGATCGATTCGTGTTTTTTACCTCAGAACTTCCGACTAAGTTAGACGATTTTATTGATTCTTTTTTTATTTGAAAGCTGATGCTCACCGGTTGGTCACATTTTAATTTGGTCCAGTTCTGACAATGGCATCCATATAAGTAACAAAGCAAGCACGTGCGCGACAAATGGGCGAATAACTCAATATCACGCCAACCGATTTCAATAATTCTTTTTTTAATCGAATTCAAAAAACCGTGATGATGGGATCTTGGAGAAATCGGTTAACGTCGGTTTATTTTTATTTTTTTTGGTGATTATTACTTAAGGTCCGACCGAGACCCATATTTTAATCTCGGCCGAGACCGAGAATAAATTTGATTCTCGGCCGAGACCGAGACTTGGAAGAAAGGATAAAAAACGTAGAAATTACATAAAAAATCCCTAGCAAATACCTATAGTAAGTCCAACGTCAAACTAAATACAGCAATTTTTTTTATGGATATTTTCTTTATTTGAACTTTTTTTTGTAGGTACCTACCCCAAAAACCGGTTTCGAATTTTAGGTATTTTTATCGATAGTATCAGTTGAGAAACTGAATGCGTTCGAAATGTGGCTGTATCGAAAAATGCTTAAAATATCTTGGGTGGATAAGGTGTCTAACGAAGAGGTGCTTAACAGAATGCAGAAGAAAATGGAAGTAGTGCTAACATTGAAAAAAAGAAAAACAGCATATTTTGGCCATATCTATAGAAATAGCAAGTATGAAATAATCAGAAACATAATAGAAGGAAAGCGGGGAAGAGGAAGACCTAGAACAACTTGGACTAAAAACATTAGGGACTGGACCAACACTAAGGACACCGCCACTCTTTCCAGAACGGCAACGAATAGAGAAAATTTTCACATGATGATCGCTGACATCCGATAGGATATAGCACCATAAGAAGAAGAATCGATAGTATGATAGGGGTCGCTAACTCTAAATTATTCCTTCCGTTCATTTTAAAGTGAAATTGAAGTCAGTTCATGTCAATATGACACCAATAAAATCGCAGTAAGTTCGCGAGATGGCGTCAAGCTCGCCAATTACAGCTCATTACGAATCTCGGCCACGGCCGAGAGTCCCGGCCGAGAGACGAGAGGGATATCTCGGCTCGATTTTTGGCCGAGAATGCCGAGACTGAGACCGAGACCGAGATCTCGGTCGGATCTTAGTGATTATGATGAAGTCGATTGAAAATGTCGGAAAAAAACAACATGTTTTTTTCGGGAATGTATGAAAACTTAGTTTTTTTCCGTTTTTTTCGGGTTTTTACAGAAATAATCAATGTCACTGTCACTGTCACTCCTCGCCATCTGTTTTAATTCACTTTTCCTCAGTGACATCGCGTTCTCCTGGTATAAGTGAAAATTAGACCTAATTTACATTGGTTTAAAGTTGAAAATTTAAGTGGAAAATTTCATTGTTTTTTTCGAAAAAATCAGGAAAAAAACGAGCTGTTTGGAAAGAAACGGGATTTAATCCGGAAATTTTCAAAGCTACGTACGTGAGACAGGCGCCGCGAACAGTCCATCGAGCAGCAAGCTGGCGTTGTTGGCGGGCGCGTTGTTGTTGAGCGCCGCCGGTGGCGCTGGCGTGCTCAGTTGTAGCCCGCTCAGTAGGTCCAGGATATCCTGCGAGTACAGACATAAAGCGTGTGTGACGTACGTGAGACAGGCGCCGCGAACAGTCCATCGAGCAGCAAGCTGGCGTTGTTGGCGGGCGCGTTGTTGTTGAGCGCCGCCGGTGGCGCTGGCGTGCTCAGTTCTAGCCCGCTCAGTAGGTCCAGGATATCCTGCGAGTATACAGACATTACTACCATTTTCCACGGCAAAACAAAACACTATCGTAATCTAGCCAGTGAAAGAAACATCATTTTATCGACAATTGTCTAGTAAACTGTAAGGTGGGGACGCCAAATAAAATAAAACATATTTACGAGTAGTTTGTTTAAGGTGTAAGTTTATAAATTTACTGCTTTGACATCAAGTGAAGTTGAACGTACATTCTGTTGAATGTATGTTCCACATTTATTTAGAGTTTATATTTATATACGAAACAATATGAATTATGACGTGTAATTGTTGTTCCGGGTTTGACATCTGTGTTTTTACTTGCTATAATGCTGTTCAATAATTATAAATTTATAACATTTTATTTTATTTAAAAAAAAAACATAATTAATTGCAGCATGCTATTCAATATATTATGAATTGTCTCAAATAAATGTTACACATTATGAAAATAAATAATAATTATACTCAAACTGTATTATAAAAGTGCATGCAAGTGTATCAAATAATTTGAAGTAGGTATGTTTTGTAAGTCATTCATTATGAAAATAAACAGGCTTATTATTATTATTATAATGCTGTTCAACGGCTCTACCGCGAACCACTAACGAAGTGTTGCCTCCCTATCACACTTATGTACAAAGTCACAAGTGCCATGGAGATGCAACACTTCATTCGTGGTTCGCGGTAGGGGCTCAGCAGAGAGTAACAAAAAATTACACGCTATTTGTCCGATGACTCCCCCTCCCCTATGTTTATAATTGGTGATTCTTTCTTGACCCCTATACAGTAAATATGACGTGATTAGTGGACAAGCTCTTATAAAAAACACATAAATGTTTTTCATTAAATATTTATTTGAATTGGGGACGATTGTTTTCTACTATACAATTATCGATATCGATAAAATAATGTTTCTCCCATTGGCTAGATTACGGTAGTGTTTTGTTTTGCTGTGAAAAATTCGGGCTCGGATAATTACAAACTAGAACACAAACCAGGGTTAAAACAATTTAAAAATGATTAGAATCTTACTTAAAAAAAAAATAGTAATCAACTAATCATGTTAGAAAGTGCCAGATAATTTCGTCCAACAAACTATGCCACTTGTATCCCTAGGGTGACGTGAAAAAAAAACGGCAAAAAAACCTGACCCCTGCGACCATAACGTGGACGTCTAACGCCAGCTCAAAAATGCCCCCAAAACAATTGTTCAATTGTGTCAAGATGGGCAGGACATAGCGCTTTTCTTAACACCGCGCATATTTCGGCGCAACATCTTTGACAAGTGTTCATAGAATATAGCCAATCAAAACTTTGATGGACCAATCACAACTATTTTTAAATGACGGTTTAAGTTTTTATATGTTAACATGGAAATTCATTACCGTGATGCATTGAAGGGGGGGTGACACTTGTCAACTAAAATTCAGGACCGTGTTTGAAAGGCAATTCAGCTATGCTGTTCTCTTATTGACACATTCGACGCTGCGTTCGTCAACGAGCTCGATGTCGAGACAGCCTTGTCTAAAATCCTAGCTGTTTGATTTGACATTAGGAATCGAGGCTGTGAGCGAGCTTGTGGGCGAGTTCGTCGCTGTTTTTCGTTAGAGAATACGAAGTTCATACATTAAACGTCAATCTTTCGACGCAATGTAGTTCCAGCTCACGCCGCATTCGTCGCCGAGCACTAGTGTCGTTTAAAGTACATTAGTGAATACCATTTTTAGGCTCGACGCTGCCGCAGCGCTGACACAGCGCTGACAGCAAGGCGGTTTCCTTAGTGAATAACACTGTAGTATGGCGTGCCGCTTCCATGTTTTATTTTGTTAGTAACCTGACCCATACAATACAAGTGACTTACATTAGTGTTAGTATTGTTGTTGTTCGGCGCGGGGTCGACGCGGTGTTCAGCGTCGCCGTTGGTGAGCGGTTCCGATCCGATGATTAAGTCCAGTAGCGCGTCCTGGAACAAATACGCTTTATTATAGTACATTGTGCATCTAGGGAGGTAAGTGCGGTATTACTAATGAGTGTTAGAAGCCCGACGCCGTAGCCGGATAGCTTTTAATGACTCGAATTTGTATTCTCTTACCGACTGTGATGTGATGTGTGTTTTTCATCACACTTGCAGACAAAAAAAAAGTTTTAAGGCGAAATATTATCATATCAAAGTTAAGGTTCTAAAAACCCTAATTTTGGTTGGACGAATACAAGTCGATAGGTGGTTTCTGATTTTTAACAATTATGTGGTCAAAATCTAATTTGTATGTCCCAGCATGCCTACCCAAGATGCTATTCTGCAAAATGGTATACGATAAGCGATAAGCTACGTGACCATAATAATGTATGGAAATGGTGACGTGACTTTTCGTACGAAACTGTCATTCTCACACATTTATTACTTATCGCTTATCGTATAAGATTGCAGTGTGGCATCTATGGCAGGCCTAGGCCTGCTTGCTGGGTGCTTAGACAAGTTGCCAATCTCTAACGCTTAATCGTCAATCGTAAACGAAAGGCAGCTGTCTTTGTCACGCTAATATGAAAGAGCGACAGAGAGGGAAAACTACTATACTCTACTAAGCGTCAGCGATTGGCAACTTGGCTAAGCATCCTGGACCGTTCACTTTCGCAATGTCCACAGGAAAGACAGCCGTTTTCTCGAACGCTGTATGACCCGTCAGCGAAACGTTGTTGGCACCAGACAGCCTGGAGCCTCCATGGGCGGCATGTGCTCTAGTAAGTGGCCTACCTGTTGTTGTTGTCTCGGCTCGGGCGCGGGCTCGGGCGAGGGCGAGTGGTCGTCGCGGGCGCGGGCTGTGGGAGCCTCCATGGGCGGCATGCGCTCTAGTAAGGCGGGCCGGAGGTGCGCGTATTGCCTGGAAATTATTACATATATAAATATCTTGAGACATCTTCTCAAGCTAGTCCCACGATAAGCTCAGTTGAAGATTGTGACGATATATATTATCTATTCAACTATAGAGACGACCCGAAAGGACGTCTGTCACCAATGTAATTGGAAAATATATTTTCTTTTCAGGGCATATTTTACAGCAGTACATTTTTGACGGACCACATACGAGGGGATACATAATATAGATACTTAAATACATAGACAGCCACGGCCAAAGAAGAAATATTTATGATAATAAATACCAAATAATGCCCTCGCCGGGATTCGATCTCGGAACCTCCAACTGTCCCGTTTTAATGTCCTGTAACTGTCCCGTCAGTCAGGAATATATAAAATGAGTTTAAAGTGTTATAAGAAGGCCCTCTAATATATTTGAAAGGCCCTTTAATATATTTGGACCTTGGCGTCGAGGAATGATTTGAGTCATTAATGCTTGAAATGAGCGCTAACCTGATTTTACTATGATACTTCATGTTTGACCGAACTGCAATTATTTTCCGACCATCTTACATAGATAATCAATCGTACCTGTACAGTTGAGATAGCTCCACTCCTCTCTGTTGCAATTCGATATGAATGTGAGATCCGAAGGTATCGATGATCACTCGGATTTTGCTGCAAGAGAAAATAAATTGTAACATACCCCAAACAATTATAAATACAAACAGCCACAAATGTAATGTTTAACGTAGAAGTAAATCCTATTTTTTAAAGGTTTCATCATCAAAATCATCATTCATAAAGTTCGTGTGA
Source organism: Thaumatotibia leucotreta (assembly GCA_025490895.1). Classification (NCBI taxonomy): domain Eukaryota; kingdom Metazoa; phylum Arthropoda; class Insecta; order Lepidoptera; family Tortricidae; genus Thaumatotibia; species Thaumatotibia leucotreta. Next base: position 8,913 of record JALPQI010021792.1, read on the forward strand.
ATGGTAGTGAGGGTTGTCAAGACGTACTACGTCTTTTCGTAGCCCTGGGAAGGATTGTTCACTACAGATATATTATAGTGCATAATCTTTTCCCATCGAGAACGTTTGGATTTATACACTGTTTCCTAGGGAGAAGTGACCAGCTTCCTGGGATACACTGTATTACTGTACAACTTTTGCTATGGAACCAACAAGGAAATCGCGAAAAAAAATTTACATTTTCATACATTTTGGTTGCGTATCCATAGGGAACCGGTCACTTGTCCTTGGGACAGACTTTATGTCAATCTGTCTATCTGTCTCTAAGTTGTCTCTCTAATTTATTGTGACACAATAATAATTCGGGCTTTTCCGTGAAGCCGAAGGGGAAAGATTATTCACTAGATCTGAATTCTGACGTGTCCTGTCTGTAGCACTTGCAATTCATAAGTAAGTTTAATAGGGAAGCAACACCTCGAACTATCGAGGTGTGTATAGTTAGCGGTGGTTCCTGTTTCAAATGCGACAACTTTGGCGGCAGATAAACCGTACGCGGTTTTCGCTCGCCAGATGAGCCTTATTGTTATTAGCTATTAAGTGTAAATAAATAAAAAAAAATGAACATGACTAATGAACTTACTCCTGACTGGGTTGGCTGGTGAACCTGGTGGATAACTTGGCTAGAGACAGCAGCAGGAACTCCTTAGTGGTGATGGACAGCTGCGTCGACCATAGCAGCTTCTGGTAGATGTCGATCACGTACTCTTCGCGCGGCCGGGTGAAGTCATCTGTGACGAATGGAAATCATTTGTAGAAATAAGGGAATAGTTACCACATTATTTTTACGAATTATATCGTGCACATTAATAAATTACATCCCGAGGTTACAGGATTCGTGGTCTACGGGTGTCTGACAGTAGAACAAAGATATATCTCCATCAAAATATGACATAATTAATTAATATATACGCGATATAATCCGTTTTCACGGTTTTATCTCATGAATAACTATTGCAGTAACAGTAGAAAATATTATTTAAAATAAAGATCATTTTACATACTGTATGAGGAGTGTCTTTTCAAAAGGGCTTATTTCCAGTTATAACTTTTTTTGGGAAATTGAGAAAAACATAAATCCACGGTTTTCATTTCGATATTCTTTCTGTGTTTTTGATATAGTACTTAAGTAAGTTGATATAAATGTTATGGCACTAAATATATTGCTTTATCAACTTAATTATTAAGTTAATATAACATAAACTTTCAGAATTAAGCCCTTTTGATGCGGAACTTTTGGAATTAAGCCGTTTTGTTGCGGCCTTGTGAGTTTATCCAATAATACACAAGCTGTTTTTCAAGGAAATTTTACAAACCCTTCATTTATACAAAAAGTACTTAATAATAAGTTATTATAATAAAATATACACTTCTAAAAGCTCATATCATTTTCTTAGTGTAAGGGAGAAATAGGCCCTTTTGACACGGACTTTGATATTTTAACATTTTGGAGGACAAGAAGAGGCTTATTAGAACTTGAAATTCAAAACAGATATGTATTTCTCTACTTTTAGCAAAACTACATTCATAGTTTAAAAAAAGTTGAAAGTGAAAATAAGCCCTTTTGAAAAGACACTCCTCGTATGTTCTCGAAACTCTAAAAAGTCACAAGAGGCCCGATAAATACTAAGGGCCACCCTGCCCTGCTAAGCATAAATAGCTGATTACCTTAAATTCTATAGCTGATTCCATTTCGCTTAGCAGGGCAGAACCGTTGTCGACATCATGCCACTTCATTGGTTCATTAAGAGCGCAAGTTTTTTTTGGGCACGAAATAATTATGAATTCATAATTTGCATAAAGTTTCCCAGTGTATACTCCTACCGTATTTTCTAGACTTTTGAGATTGTTGAATAAAGATTTAATTGGTTCATTTAGGGAATGTGTTTTTTGGTATGAAATAATTCAGAGCACATAGTTTCTCACTGTCTCA
>JALPQI010021793.1:0-17688 GCA_025490895.1 Thaumatotibia leucotreta
CAGAACGCAACTTATAGAACTCTCTTAAGCTGGAAAACCACTTTACACCTCACATTGGAATGTACTACTGACTGAACTATTTAATCCCTGAGCAATATTAGATTTTTTAATATTACAGAATATTACAGTAAATATTTACAGAGTATGTGACTACTACTCAGTCGAAAGCGTCATCGAAAGACGAATGGACATGGTCCTTTGACAATGCCCTTTGCTTTTATTACAAATAAGAGGGAAGTACGAGTATCTTAAGAGAACGCCTTGTTAACGGTAGTTCTCCAGATTTGTGCCTGCACAGCTACGCATACCGCAATAAAAGTATGAAAAGCCTTACTTTCAGTAGTTTAACCCTATTCACTGGCAGGACGTCGACTTCGAACCACTGTCGCGTGGAGATCATACTCGTATTAAGGTGCATTCAGACAAAAAGAGCATTCGCTGTTCTATCCCCCGTTCTACGAAATCAACCAATCACGTTTTGTGTAACGATCGAATTTCGTAGAGAGGGGGGTTAGAATAGCGAATGTTCGTTTGGTCTGAGAATGCCACCTTAATGCTTTCTTTAGACGACGGTAAGTACGTCAACAGGCGTAGCACTGTCAGCGCACGGTTTGAATTAATATTATTTCATTAATTTACTATACTACAGAAATCTGCAATAACACCAATTTAACTGTTTGCGCGAAACTTGTTTCTCAGACTATGAATTAAATTTAGAAATAACAGAAGTTACACTTTGAATGATGCGAATTCCGATCCACACCTGTGCACATTGCAATTTGTGCTTGTAGCTGATATAAAATGTTGACCAACTAATGGATCGCGCTGTTTTCTAATAGAAATGGTAGTTACATAGTAGGAAAAATAAACCATTTAAGCCCTTTTAAATAGCCAGACGGATGGAGATAAGGCTGGACCCATGAGCTGTTTTAGCGATTACGTTCGTTCAACTCTCATTAAAGTATGGAATTCATTAGGATTTCTAAGGTTTTTAAAATAACTTACAGGTACAGACAGGGTATTGAGGGTATAGGTAACAAAAATGGTGGTAATCCGTTTACCGATACGACACTGAGTAAACGAATCACCACTGTTGTTGTTACAACCGACATCTAAGAGTTATATATTTGAGTGTTGTGTGTAGGTATATAAAAATATTTTTTTATTTAACATTGTCTTTCTTTCTTTGTTATTCAAATTCTCTAGAAGTCTATAACTTTGTCCTTGTCGTCCACTGTCCAAGAGGATACATAGTACCAAAACGACTCAAAAGGATATCTGCATACATAATTTGACGCCACTCTGGACGTCAACTAACAATTGAAATTCCTACTATGCTTACATGTACTAAATGTACCCAAATAATTACGCCATATTTATGATCAAAGCAACGCAATGGTATTAGACAAAGAAAATTCAAATGTAAGCGCGAAGTAAAACGTAACCTTACTTATCAAGCTTATTATAATCATCTAGTAAGTAATTTGTACTTGAACTATAAATAATAAAGACTGGTAGATGCCAATTGAAAATATTGATGGCTTCAATAATGCGGTAATGAGTTTTGCATTTAGTATGCAAGCATTTACATATCTTGTAGTCGTTGGTGAAATAAATACTTAACTGAGGAAGGTTGATATAATTTTATCATTTAATATTTATTTATTCGTTAAACCCAATTTTGGTAGTACCTACAGAGTTTAATATATTATAATTGTTTTGTTTTTTATTTCAGTTTCACAGAAAAGGAAAAGAAGTAAGAAAGATTGGTTGTTGTTGGTTACCAACCAAGAACCATCATGAAACAACGAAACCAATGTTATTAAAAATTTCAAAGGTTCTTGAGCTCACAGTGATGTTCTGATCAGCATTTAGAAACATCTGTTGTTATTTTTATCGTCATTGAACATATTTTCCAGGATTTCGACTAATCCAAATGTACATCCAAATATTTCCTTATTTCCAAAAAAAAATACAGCTAAACCAACTAAAAACCCTTTAATCTTAGATCTTAAAAGAACCCTTGTGGTATTGGATCGAGGGTGCTGGCGATATTTCTTCAGCGAATTAAAATTCGCAAAGCTGATACGTTGTGCGATGAAGTCGCCAACTATTTATTTTCAAGTTAACGTCACCCACTCGTTTCGCGATATCGAGCAATTTGCGTCCACTGAGACCCCATGAACTTTGAATATCTAAAATACTTAAATAATAAAACACCATTTTAATATTCTGAACACAAAAGGCCTTTCAACGAGTCGAAACACCCGAAGCATAAACAGGGAACTTAATTAATAACATCAGGTGCACTCACAGTAATATGCCATCTGACCAATATGAAATAAGATCACACTGCCAAAGATATATGGCGTACCCAATTAAGGGTGTGCTCCCCGCTGGGAAGTTCTACTGGAAGACTCAAATCTAAAATCATTGTAAAGAAGAGAACAACAGTCTTCATAAAACTAAAGAAGTTAAGCCCTTTGGATGTGAGCCCTTTGAAATAATAGCTACAGCACGAACAGACGCACATAGAAGGTTGTAGGTTAAGAATGAAACTATTAAAGACTTGCCCTCCGGTCATTATGCACTATTTCAAAGTTTCAGTTATCTGGAGCGCGTTGACAATGAAAAATTGCATAAATTGTGCCGTGAGAAGTCATTTGTAGCTGGCTCTGGTTGTTACGGTTCATTGGAGTGGAGTTGGTGAGCTTATGAACATAATTTTAGTCTATTGTAGGTAGATTGATTTTACACTTATGTTAAAGAAACGAGAAAGAAAGAGAGAGAGAAAGAGAGAGAGAGAGAGAGAGAAAACCGTGACTTTCTGCCACCTATAGCAATTCGCGTTTAATTTTTATTAAGTACGTCATTTGTTATCCCCGAATAAACGATCCGTCAGTAAAAATGATAACTAACCTTTTCTTAGGAAATATGAGAATTTAATTTATTCATTCACGTGTTTAATTGTTATATCTTGAAAAAATACTGATAAATAAGTACAGGATGCTTAGCCAAGTTGCCAATCGCTAACGCTTAGTAGCGTATCGTAGTTTTCCTTCTCTTTCACTCTTTCATATTAGTGCTAGAAAGATAGTTAGCTGCCTTTCTTTAACGATTGACGATTAAGCGTTAGCGATAGGCAACTTGTCTAAGCACCCTGGCCTGCTACCGTGAACACCGAAGTTTGCAATTTTCGGGGATCAAATAAATAAATATATTGGGATATCTCACACAAATCGACCTATCCCCACGGTAAGCTCAATGTAGATACTTAAATACGTAGACAGCCATGGAACCAAGGAACAAATATTTGTGATAAATCAATACACAAATAATGCCCTTGGCGGGATTCGAACCCAGAAGCTCCAGCTTCGTAGGTAGGGTCACTACCAACGGACGGATACGGAGGCTAACAATCAACGAAGGCGTCATTAGAGTGACAGAAAAATCCCCGAAATTACCCAACTTCGGTGTTCGCGGTAGCAGGCCTGTTTCTAGAAAAGCGACCATTTGAGTATCAAAAAAGTTCTGTAGCTGCTTCAAGTAAAAGAATAAAAGCTACTGACCAAATTGAATCATTTATAGAACCATAGCAATTTAGGTTCATTTCAAAGATCTATGTACTTATTAAAAGGTAGTTTCTCAATAACCTGACACAACCAATTTGTCCAGAACCTCACTAATTTACCAATTACTCCACGATCAAAATCTATGCGAAACCAATCGATGCTTCATACACAATATATCATTCCCACGCTATCCGGTGAACAGTGCTATTCATTTGTTTATACTCTCTATGGCAACATTAACTGATGTTCTGTGTCAGCTAATTAAAAGTAAACAAGTATAAGTATAGGCAGGTACGGGCAATCGCAGAAGTCACGATGGAGACGAGTATGGCCTGAAGCTAGCGTTGATGGATGGAATTGACTACCCTCGGGTTTTGGATAGAGCACAAAGATACAGAGCTTGCATGTATATTGAATGGTGAAACATATTTCAATTATGATGCTTGTGTCCAGTAGTGTTTAGGTTAATGCTGACAAAAGTTAATAAAATAATGGACAAAACAACATACTTAGTAATAATTTCATGTCATTATCAATTCAATAAAAGTTGACAAGACATCTGCTACTTTGCTTTGCGGACTTGATTATATTTCAAATACGGTAAGCAATAATTTCCTTTTTGTAAAACATACACTCTTATAACTATCCCTCGATTCTCTCTGTTACATGCACCATACTCTACACATTTCCATTCATTACTTTTCTTCAATTCTAACACCAATTAATTTCTTTGTTCCAATCCGTCAGTTGTAAATTGAGAAGCAAACACTAGTTTACAAGTTTTTTGCTCTCTCATCGACTCTGACAAACAATGCCTATGAAAAACGACCTGTCCAATATGACGCTTAATGAACGCCGAAACCGTTCTTTTATTTATGCTTAATATAGTTATTAATGACTAGCCGCATATTGTTATACTAGTTAATAAAAGAAACAAAGATTTGTTTAAGACCACGCATAGGTAAGAACTCGATCCGCTAAAACCTGATGAGTTTAATGATGTAGTGACATTTACAAGGTCGGCTCGAGACACTAATTTATTAAAGACGATTTCAAAAACTAACGTTAAAGTTTTATGTTCTTGAGACGAGAAATCAAATATTTTTCAATCCCAAGATCTCATTAAAACACGCATAAAGCCGCCATGGAATGACAAAGGGAGTTTTAACGCGAACGCACTGACATTCCCTGATTTAAAAGGATATGCACGCGTGTCAAAGCAGTAAGTAAATCACCAGCATCTTAACGAGGAATAATGATTTATACGTAACAATTAAAAAGCGACGCTATTAAGAGTCACCCACTCACAATAATATTCGCCGACGCGAAATCAATCGTAAAACTGATCGCGCACAAAGGACAGAATGAAATTAAATCGATTCGATTCACCGCATCGTTTCGGTTACAATAAATAATTTTGACAATACTTGGCCCGCGTGTTAGAAATGCAGCGATGATTCCTAAAAAAATTATGCCTTGTGGTTTTGCGACCTCCATAAAGGGGTTAAACTTACACACTTAAAGCGTTTGTGGTTCGTGTTGAGTCCATGAGCCTTTTTTACGATAAGAATTTGAAAAACCAATTTACATCCATCTGGACATGACCAGTCCGAATCTCGTTTCAATTTCGCTGTATGTTTCAATAGCTGTCACATGCATCCGCAAGGCATGTTTAAACATTGTGTCGTGGCTTTTGGTGTGCTAAAGGCTTAAGACGCAGAATATAATATAGGTAACATGTGTAGTGAAAACGATCGGGCACAAGTTTGAATGGAGTCATAAACTACCCGCGAGTTGACTCGTCAGGAATTCCGTGACGATTTACGGAGCATTGTCGTGTTGGTTCCTGCATAAAACTGAGTAAACAAGTTATTTTGTATGACATTTAGGAGACAGCAATTAACAAACGATCTCGTAAGTAACTTAGGTTGCTGGATTGCTTGGGTTTCAAGGATTTGTAGAAGAATATTATGGTTAGTTTTTACATGTATGAACACTTAAGTATTTAATTATAATAAATAAAGTTTAGACGTACAGAATAACTCTTTAAGAAATAGTAAACAGTCGTAAACATCACGCGAGCCTTGGTCCTTGTTAGCAGGATGCCCGTCCTATTTGCTGATTGTTTGTTTTGTAACGCATTATGCGGGGAAGAAACTTAATTTTCCAGGCAAACTAACTCGTAAATAATGCTAAAATTCAAAACTCTATTAACTTTGATTATGACAAAATGTCTCGTAACGAAAGACGTTTCATTAAGAGCCAATTCCATGCTGTCATATTCTCTCAAGCTATTTTTCTTCATTAAGTTTCGTTAAACAGGTATGAATTTCTTCGAACAGGGCTCAATCCATAAAAAAAGTTAAGACAAACTCAGAAGTCAAATCTCATTTAGACAAAGCGAACTAATTGTTTACATTTCCTGTTCAGAAGCCACAAGTCCATTTGAAAAAAACCGAATCATTAACCCCAAAAAATAATTATATTTTATAACAACTCCGCCTATTTTTGGCTACCAAAACCACTCCCGGTTCGAATTCTATTAAAACTTAATTAACTTTTCTGGGGAGTTATAAATTTTAAATAAGCTTTTGGACCGAAAAAGGACTCACAATTTGTTTTGCTACTTCTAAACGTCACTTGCTGCGGTGATAAATGTGTTCTTGGCGTAAATTGCATTCTGTTGAGACGCCGACAGAAAGGCATCGTCACGGGTATTCCGGCCAATTTACTGCGTTTAGTGAGTTATGAAATTAAATTATGAAGACCAAAGATGTAAGATTTGGGAGGGTTTTCACACAACCCAATAATGGATTTAATTAACATTATGAATAATACAGTTTTACACTTATTCAGAAAAGGTGAAATCATTGACATATTTATTAGCAAAGCCATCTTTGCATCTTATAAAAAGAAACTTAATAGTAACTTTATAATGGCTAAACAATCAAAGCACTAATGAACTTAAAACACAAACGCAATGAACCAACAAAACAATAGCCTCACTTAAAGCGATCCACATTTAGAATTACAAGAGGAAAGAATTCGAGACACGCAGGACATGGCCTTAGGTGATCAGCGATCACAGAACTGCCCGATTCATATTTCACGGTCTCGGCCCAATGGTTTGGGGAACACCCGCTGTGCTTCTGAATTAAGTAAAAGCCTTCCAGCTCTTGTTTCTTGATACCTCTAGTTGAATGTTAGGGTGTGGTCACGGTAAAGATTGTTTTTGGGTTAAATTTTTTCTCAAACTTAGAATGAAATGTTGACATTACGTTTGTTAGTTTGGTCCCGAAAGTACCATATCGTTGGTTCGATGACTATGGCAATGGCATTTCTTAACTACTTAAAAGCAGTCATAGGAAAGTATAGGAAGTATAGCTGACAAGTGGCAGAACATCTTGGCATTACGCCGTAAAAAACAAATACAACTATATCAATGTATACCTACAGCTTAAAGATTACCTCAAACAGATTTAATAAAAATTACGCGTATGTTGATTTTTTTAACGCTTCGCGTGGAAACCTACCTTAGCAGGCTTTGTATATTTGGTTTCCCGGCACCTGCAGTAATGTAAGTACAGTATTTCGTTTGTTCAATTCTTCGCTATAGGCTGTATAAGTTGCCAGCTATTTAGTGATAAGACCATAATGTTATTGACATAATTACTGATGCTCATTTTATTTTATTCAAAAGGTATATAATATTTTCTTCGGTTACCGCGAGGATTACACATGAAATAAAACTATGGGTTTATCCGATTTCATAGTTTTATTTCAAACGGTATAGTTACAAGTTTTACTTTTAATATTTTTTTACTTGAATAAATACAATATTTTTTACATATACCTGCGATCGATACGAGTATTATATAGTTATATGTCTTTTTAAATATACAGATTTTTTTTTATCCAATCGGGCCAGTGGAGATAAAGCGTCGATTTTAGTGACATAAAAATTACAGACATTTAATTTAAAGCAAATGTTTCGAGACACCAAGGCGACTTTTCAACTCCATAATGTTCGAAATGTTTCAATGTAATCCCACCTTTACCCCCTTAATAGATGTCTCGGTCCAATTTAACATTTGACGTGTTTTTAATTTAGCGGTGCGCCCGCGGCAGTCGGCTGCACCTAAATAATGCACATATTTTACCCGAAATCATACCGCAGCCACTCATTACTGGGCTCATTTGAATATTTCGTGTTTGTGTTCAGTCCTTCGTATAGGACATATGTTTTGTTTTAAAACAATTTGAAGCTGGTTTTTTTTGGAGTAGCGCGATAATTATAGTTATGAGTTTTCATGGAGTAAAGGTACCTATTAAATAGGATTTTTATTTACGGAGTTTAATGGTTTTATTTATATATGTTTGATATTTACGTTATATTAGATTTCCTCAATTTCAGTGTAGACTATACGGGCAGAAGAACGGTTTTTGGCCACTTTATGTCCGCGCCCAGTTTTCATTAATTATTAGGTACCTACACGGAAAATAAACTTATATCAAAAATCTAGGATTTTTATTTGTGAACAATTAAAGTTACCTACATGGTACCTAATCATCAAACTATATATTATGGTAGGTACGTAATCAATTAAATTTCAACTATACCTACATCTTTTATACTCCAACATCTTTTATACATAACAAGCATGCGACCTGCCTGATACTAACCAGCTGCCGTAGCCTATGGACGCCTGCAACTCCATAGGATTCACAAGCGCGTTACCGATTAATTAAAAACCTATAAACTCGTTTTTGAAGTATATTCATAGTTTCATACCCTAGTCCCTTGAGAAAACCTCGACAGGGATTTCATTCTACTACAGAAGCCGATAGGTACCTGATAAATATATTTATTGTACATAGAGACTCTGGCCGAGATTGGCCGTACATATTTATAAATACACCATCATCATCATCAGCCTATGATAGTCCACTGCTGGACGTAGGCCTCTCCTATTAACTATGCGTATAGACGCATTAGGAGGTAAATGCCCATAATCACCACGCTGGGCAAGCGGATTGGCGATCGCAGTAATGTGTTCACTATGATAACGCTGCTGCCCATCATTAATCTTTTATCAAATAATTGTCAGTGACACTTCAATCCCTTAGTCGACTCTTACGACACCCGCAGGAGGAGTTGGGGTGGTGACAAATGTATTCTTACTGCCGTCACCACACGGCCAAAACACCAAGTACCTACAAAAAAATTGTCCCTAATGTTTGGCCAACCAACGTTTCGCAGATCATTATTTCGCAGCCAACGTTTCCCAGATTACATAGGTATTTGCAGTCTGTATTTTTCTCATTAGCCGTACCAATCCATATCTTTGCAAGTATCAGTAACGCTAAGATACGTAAAGCAGGCCATCGCGCTCGCTCCAATATCTCAGTACGAGCGCGATGTTCTGATTTACGTATCAAGTAAAACCTAACGTATCCGTTACTTTTCAACTCTTGTTACAAATCCGTTTGGTAGAATTGCGGCAGGGAGAGTATTCAGTTCGTATTTGTTTTATTTATCCAATCCATTTTTGACATCTAACTATTCTGTCGGTTCTGGAAATCAAGATATTCGTAGTTTATGAATATCAGAAACACAAACTGGTAGGAATAGCGACGGTCTTTTAGAATAATGCTTCATTCCAGTTATGTTTTCTAGGCCTTGGATGACAAGTTTAATTTTTTCACACTGTTGTACAACGCAACAAAAATATGAAAATCCTACCCTATCGTTTTTGAGTAGGTGTTCGGCTAAACATGACAGGTACAAAATGATCACTCTCCGAAAAATAATTTGTGTATAATTTTTACTTATTCTTTTCTACTTACCAACTCATAATTGAAACAACGAATGTACTAATCCGTACTCTGCCTAAGGAATTATCTGCGAAACGAAAATCGGCGAAATGACTCTCAGCCAAAAGATAGGACATCAAAAAAATAAGTTGTTTTCAGCTCAGCTTTGTAGTAACCAATGATCACTGGGAAGTGGGATTATCTGACAGACGGACGGACAGACAGATAGACATTTGGATAATACAAGAATTCCTAGTTAACTATGTAACCCAAAAATGAACACTTTTTCAAAAAAACTCAACACGATTGACATATTTCCTTATACCTTATTTAAAATCAGCGAAACATGTGCAAGTATTTACACAAAATAGATTACGAAGGTTTATTTTTACATACTCATCAACCTATATCAAGTTCCAATCGTATTATGAATCAAAGAGACAATTTGATTCGTCAATAAAACGCATCACCTGTTTTTTTATACTTTCGCAAGACAAATAATACTTACTACAGGCTGTTATTGTACGGTAACATAATATTTCAAAATCCCGTACCTACCTAGTCCTGGGTACGGGTTTTACACACGGCATATTTTACATCATACTTTAATTACAAGCTCTTAAATATTATAACCGAAACGCTGTCCAAGTCTGAGTCACATACGACCGGTACCAATCCAATAGCCATCGGCCGGGTCACCCGGGGTCAAACGCTCAACTCTGACCGTCGCGACCAACAAGTTGCTTTGAAGTGCTGTTTCTGCCTTTCGAATCGTGCAATATGTATTTGCGAAGGACAAAAGGATTCTCAAGATTTAAAAAGTTACTTTGAATACAGGCAATTAGACATTGTATAGTTGACATAATTATTCGCTTGTAAAAATGTATCTAGAGAGCCATGCAACGCAAACAACCAGAAAGCATAGCAAATGAAACAAAAAGGTAAAATATGACTAATCATTTCAATACAGAAGAAAAAACCTCACTTAATAATATTAATGATGTAGTTTTTCGTCCAAAATCAATTCAATGCACGGATTACAACGTTGCCATTAAAATATTTTTACTTTTTATCATTATGGCCCCAAACGCTGTCATAAATTATAAAACAACGTGAAAACAGGTTAAAAAGGAAACTATAAAGCCCGATGACAACCAAAGAATAGTGAATTTGCACATAAATGATAATCATTTGCTATGAACTGTCAATGATTATAAATATAGATGTATTATATTTCTTTCTCAATCGAAATGGACACGATAACCTCAGAATGGTTAATGATGAAATTTATACAGCGATAAAATAATTTATGTTCATTATTAGCACTTAATAGGATATCATAATTTGATGAATCATGAGATTACAAATGGATGTGATTTTATTTTAGCCAAAAAAATAAATACACACTTACATATTTGCTCTGACAATATGTCATTCTGACAATTTGTAAATAATCCTTCAAACACATACAGTACAGAGTAACCAACATCATGAATGCATAATTTTCTCTTTAATTATGTTTTCGTTTACAGAGGACACTAATTTCGCATAAGTTAATAAAGCTGAACCCGCTGATGACTGTATCTACAAACAAATTGATATTCCTCGTCCTTTGACAGACAAATAAGAAAATGGTCACGCTTTTAAAAATGCGAACTTCCATTTGCAATACCAAATCAGATGTTCATATATTTATCGCCACTCTTTTTAAGTTGGGATCGCGCCAATACATTCGGTGTCTCCGCCTAAAACAAACAATTTGTAATCCTGAATTATGTGCTGCTGAATGCATACATTTAAGAGATATGAATCTATAAGATGAGGGATGCGAAACTACTGTGTCGTTCTTGGAATTTTTGTCGACAATCGACAAAATTGCTACCTACTGTGTAGTGAATAGTGTATTGACATATTTTTATTATCGAATTTCAATTTATTCATTGTAGTTACAGGCTACAGGAAGGTGACTAATTCTCCCAGGAAAGTTCAATAGACCGCTTGACCGACTGTCTTATATTTCTAAAGGGTGCGCCAAAGTATTTATAAAATTTCAACTTAGATTATTGGAACTCCGAAAATTTTTCTTATACAATTTAACTTCATAATGATCGGTATTTAGAATAATCTTTGTTCATAATCATCATCACATAGAATTATTTATGTTTATAATATTGTTTTTCATACATATTTTTAGTACTAACTTTTATGTTTATATAATTTTTCACTATACTTATTTTATGCTATATATTCTAATGTTATAGGTATTTATTTTTATCTGTACTGGTTTTATGTATGAATTATTTTTGTTTAATTAAATATAAATCGTACTATTACTGTAAACTAGCTACCTGCTCAAATCAGGTTGTGGCAGAGTAGGTACTGTAGGTACTAAACGGGTTCCCTCTAAACTTTTTTTGTCCGAAACGCTTAGGACATAACAGACTTGGTATAATCTATTTTGGCATCAACTTAATGAGACAGAAACATCACTTGACTTAAATAACAATATTTCGAATATTATTTTGTCCGAAACTATCTTGGCATATCATTAATTACGCCGAGTGTTATAAGACAGAAATTAGATTTGCATTTTTTTTTGGGCATGTAGCCACATGTTCGAAACTTGCCTTTTTCGTCAGGCAGAATTTGCTGTGAGGGTGAAAATTTCTGCAGTGAGCGAGCGAACAAAACCTTCCGGGGCAGATCCGACTCGGATAGGTTAGGTTAGAAGACTAAGGCGGGAGCAAAGCTTATTTTTTTTTAGCAACCTAGAAAGTACTCAGCTCAGTAACACAGTAAGTAACGTATAGAATATTACTACTACCTCGATCTCGATTATATTGAGAGGTTGTAATTATTCCTTCTCTGTTATGCTAAAACAAACTATGCCGATACTTTTTATGCACATCCAGATTATGCCTCATCATAAATAGGAGCATCGAAATTATGGTCGAATAATATTCGAACAACTCGAAATCTGCCACAAAGAAATATGCTAAAGTTGAGTATGTCACAACAGTTTCTGCACAAAGCCCATTATGACTACATAGTTTATGTTATTCATAAAAGAATTATACCACAACAGAGTGAACCTAATGGGAAAATGTTTATAATAAACAATTTATTACAAATAATTTTATGAGTATAGATTAATCTACTTGACGACTTTAGGAGGATAAAATTTCGAAATAAAAATCGTTATGAACATTGTAGGTAGAAGTATAATTTTTAGTAAGAAAAAAGTATGAGAAAAAATTTTCGGAGTAATGATGATTATGAGTAAAAAACGGTATTAGTAAAAATATTCGAAGAAAAAATTGTATAAGTGCCAATATGGACCCATTTCTAAAATATGTTTTTTAGTACAGATGGTGTATTTTTTAGGCTCTAGTGCGAGAAGTGTGTCATTTTATGTCAGGTTTGAAACTTCGGAGGGCCATCTGTACTAAAAAACGTCGTACCTACGAGACACGTGCAAAAACGAAATTTGTAACTCGTATCGATTTAAAACACCCCCTATCGGTCGTGTTTTAAAACATCGCCACTCGTTTCGAATTTCATGTTTTTGCACTTGTGTCGTAATGTACTATTTTCTCTGAGGTTATTTTACCAGTTCAATTTAGGTTAGCATTGTTGCCTATTTTCTCTTTCAGTTGATTTTGAAAATACTTTGCATGTTTAGGGGTTGCAATCTTCTTTAGTCGCAACTCAATTTATTAATTGTCTCATAGTTATTGGCAGAATATTCACAAATGTCACTGCTGCTGTTGTATCGATATTTGCCACCACTAAACAATAGTAAGTCATCGACTTGAACAAATAAAAATATCGACATGACAATCGCCCCGACCTTTCCAGAACGGCGTGACTATTTGTCACCTCGCCCGACTCCCGTACAGACTCGCTGTGAACATGCTGATTCGCATTATGATCACCATTCCATAAAACCCAAACCCTTTCAACCTCACAGCCGACTTTAGGCTCAACTTCATCAAAAACACGGTCAGTAATGCCCTGTTTTCTGTGACATCTTCTGCCTTTTTGAAACTCTGTAACAAATTTATTCGAACACATTCTTACCCAAGGGCCTTGTTAATCTAACTGCGTTGCGATCAATTTGACGTACATTGCTTGCATTCTAAAATTTAATGTTAACTGTTAAGTTTTATTTGGTTTAACAAATCATACACATTTTTTTCCAAAGTATCTCGAAGATAAGAAAGTTAATGAAGACTGTAATTTACATTTTCTAATGTTTATTGGAAGAATGATATATAGTAGGTTTTATTGACTTGAGCATTATATTTTTATAGGATATACTTACTTAAATATCATTGGTAAGCCCGAATTACGTTTCCCATATTCTCATATCACTAAAGAGGACAGCAGTTCAGCTGGACCTACAGCAGCTTATTCATATGAAAATTCCCAAGACACAGCAAATCATTGAGGCAGGAGGTATAATAGACACTTCACAATAGCCAATAATCTACATTACAATCAAGTGTTGTACTCAGACACGGCAGTAAAACTGGCCCTAAAATGAAGCCATAACAGGCCAATCGTGTAGCTCAATGAATAAACATTTTATTTGCTATTAAATGTTCGAGTTTCTATTCCAACTGACGATACGACGTTAGCATATTGTATATCGATTCAACAGGTAATATTAGGGCGCGTCCGGAGTGATTGGACTTGGATACTGGACTGGAGTTAGATAATAAAATTGGAATCGTTAGTCATACATATTTTACAAAGAATACAAACTAGGTACCTAGTTAAAATTCTGGGTCTGGCTCTGTAAATATCTTATGTTATTAGTAGAGTTGTTAGGAATTTTGGTGATCTTAGTTGAACAGCGAACAATGGACTCGTTGCTTATTTTTTATGATTATGAATAAATTGAATAATTATTAAACATAAAAATGAAAAAATGCAAATTTCAACTTTTGATTTCGTCTTTTATTATCTATTACATAAAATGCAGTCAAATTTTGTAATATTGCTTATGATTATTATATGTATATGACATTTAGAAACTTCGAGAAGACTTGAACGTTAAAAATAAAATTAGAATCAGAACATTTGCTCAAAAACTAACATTTCTTATTGTAATATGATATTTTTTCTATTCAAAAATACAATTCATGTTATTTCTTGAAATTTATTGATAAATGTAGTTTGAACCGAATACTATTTGAATATTATTTTATAAGTTAATCATTTATTCAAGTAAAAAAATATTTGTAACCTCCACTCCATTGCTCTTTGTTCTATCAAAATCAACTAACAATTCTACCAAAATCCTAACCCTGGCTATTAGTTTCGATTAATTGTCACCTATGTAATATAGGTATATATATTTTCATCACACTTGCCGTCTAAGCGCGCCATTGCTTGCATGCATAGCGGGAGTAATAGAAAAGTGAAATTCCCTAGCGAGTTATAGAAATGCCAGTAACGTCATTTAATAATATTTTGTCGTAAAACTATTTTTTTTGTCGGCAAGTGTGATGAAAAAAATTGTATGCGTCACGGTCGGTAAGCGGAATACTAACTCGAGACATTAAAACTTCTAACACTCTCGTTAGTAATTCCGTACTTACGTCCCTTGATGCACAATGTACTATTATAGTAGGTACTAATCGTGCTGCAGATGCTGTCCATTGCGGTTCAACGTTGAAACGCGTCGAGCATAATGGGCACCTTAGTGTCGTGGAAGCGCGGAGCGGGTTTCGTTTTTCTGTTATCATTTATCAGCCGAAATACGTCCACTGCTGAACATAGGCCTCCACCAAAGATTGTCACAATGACCACAATTCTGTTAACCCATAACCTATTCTCCATTTGTAACTATGTTTGGCAGAACAAAAGTAAAAGAAAATAATGTCTAAATTTTGCATTCAATGTGAACTAGTGTTTATTTGTGTAGGTGTAAAGGAAGACCCAGAAATCGGCTAAGTATTTAGAATAAACTGCCTACGAAATGATTGTTCAAATTTATTTCCGTGTCATTTAAGTTCCAGTTATAAATTTCTCATTTGATAACCCGATAAGGCTGTGGTAGCGTTAACGATGTAAACAAGAGACCTCGTAAATAGTATGTCGCGAATGGAATCAGATGATATATTAGATATTTATTCAATTAACACTAAATTAATAGACATCCGCTTGCGACCATACAGCGCACACACCACGAATCATAAATTACAGACAGTCAAATTCGAATTAAGTTGAGTACCTCAAGCGGTGCCATAATCATTCTTCATAAGACACTGCACTCGTCTAATGATTCCCAAAACTCCGACTACCGAACTAATAAACATCAATCAACTGTCCAGGAACTATTAAAGTTACAACGAATCAATCACGGTATTGTCTATAACGAATCTAGATTTATGAAAACAAGAGGAAAAAGAAAAATTAAAGGGAATAAAGTTTGACGTGTACCTACTGTGCAATATAAGAGAGAATCGATTAGTCATTATTTGATTTAGTTCGGCGGGCCGGGCGGCACCCGGCGAGAGGCGGCGGGGGGTTACCACGAGCGCGGTTGCTCTTAACTCTTGCGGTCGTCATCAGCTGGACCTTCGACACTTTATATATGGCAGCGGGGGAAATGGATGGCTTTGAAGTACTGCCTCGCCGATGGGAAGTCACCGATAGACAATACTTCTACCGCAGCTGACGACTTGACAGCAAATATACCTAACAATACATACTTCCACCGAAGCTGTCCAATTAAAAGCAAATATAATATGTAGTTTGAGACACAAAAATATTTTACGCGTCATAAAATCATATTTATAAATAATAATATTCAGAGAATACTAAAATGTGGTTAATAGTAAAAGTGGCATAATATTCATTAATAAACACAGCTGTCCTTATCTACAAAAGCATTACGTTTGATAGACGTTTAAGAACAACATACTGACACTTCAGAGTACCCAAGAACCATTCAAATCAAGAGAACTGCGCACATTCATTTACTCGTACAGAAGTAATAAACTTCAAGGGGGGTTAATTATGAATAAGCATTTAATAAGTAAAAAACACCACCCATATGAACTGAATGCAACATAATTTACCGACTTTACATGCTCATTTGTGATTAGTCGGCGCGAAAGGGCAAATCCTGTATTAAGATAGGTAATGAGGTTAATACAAAATATCAGTTTGAAATGGTACTATCTCCTCGCAATGAGCAAAGTAATTTTAATTCTCAATATAAGCTACACGGTTCTGATTCATGACGGGGCGCTAGAGGATGCTGACGAAAATGCGGTAGAAGATTAAGTACAAAAAGGTACAATACTTAATAGTAAATGAAGAATTATAGACTTTAATAAAGCAGTACATAAAGTTGATATCGAAAGCGATGGTGTTAATGAAAGAAAGAAGTTAACGATGGATTGTGTGGTAAGTCGGCACCCTGCTGCCGCGGCCCCCGACCGGGCCTATCACGGACAAGACATCGATTAGTGATCGACTGAATTCAATTGCTTTGCGAGACAAGAGCTCGATACCGTCGACGAATCGAGACGGACCGATCGAGATTTGTATTGTTCGGTTTTTCAAAAATTTGCATTTTGTGAACGTCACGTCAACGACAATGCTGAGTCACTTGACAAATGAAACGAATTGATCGTGTCCCTGATATCGAAAAGCGTTGAACGTAAGCTCCATTTTATATTATTGTTGGGCCATGATTACTGTCAACTGTAGTATGCGTATTTTCGATTTAAATCACTGCGTCGTCATTCTACTCTATCAGATCTATCACAAATCACAATGCCTCAAACTGATCAGTTGTGGTCATTTGATTTTCAACTGTTTAACGTGCTTTTAAACAGGTTTCTCCCTATAAATTTCGTTATTGAGAGATTTATTTTCTATATCAATATTTTTTTTATTGTGTCCTATTATTTTATCTCTTATGTTTTCTTTGTAGGTTGCGTGATAATTTCTGTATCACGAAACTCGACACGCATGCTTCTTAAAGATCACGTGATATTTCACGTTTATTGGTTTATGTCATGACATCACCGTATGTGGTGGAGGCATTGACGGGTACATTAAGGATCATATATTTTGATCGTGCTTCGGCATATATCAAGTCTGAGAGCGTACTGCGAATCGATCGACGTGTTGCCTCCCTGTCACACTTACGTACGAATCCACAAGCGCAAGAGAGAAGCTTGACGTCGATGGTAGTTTGCGGTAGGCCAGCGTAAGTGGCAGAAGCTTGCTTTACTGATTTTTATGCGTTTAAATACTTTATTTTACTGCGAATGTTTAC
>JALPQI010021794.1:0-20334 GCA_025490895.1 Thaumatotibia leucotreta
GGCCTTATTTTTGTCCGCTGGATCCTGTCACATCCTGTATCCCACTATGCCAAGTAGAATGCGACCACGTCCGTCATCACCATTTCAGTTCGCCAGTACCATTTATGATGGCCGACGTTGCCGTATATTGTAACAGTATGCCCACCTGCACAGGCAGCAGGCTCCAAGCCTGCCCGCCGCGGATCCGGGCGTCAACCAGGTCTCCGGCGCTGATGCTGTCGGCGGCGCGGCTCACTCGCTCCAGCACCTCGTGTCTGGACCATACACGCTTATTCAATTTACATTTAACTGACGACAATGACTAACTTAAATAAAATCATTGCATATCTACATGTATTATTATCTTACACGAAACGACTAAATAACTAAATCTTTAGGTACGCTGGATTAAAGCTCATGTTGTGGATAATACAACGGCACATGGGATGTTCCATTTAAATCGGTCAGTTTAAGCAATTCAAAGTTTAAATATTATGATATGATATTTTCTTCTGTTACCGCGAGGATTACACATGAAAAAAACTATGAAAACGGATAAACTCGCGTATATTAACTAATTTTCACTTCATTCCGACGTTTCGAACACTTTACAGGGTTCGTGGTCTGCAGATGACTGACCTGTAAAGTGTTCGAAACGTCGGAATGAAGTTATAATTAGTTAATATACGCGAGTTTATCCGTTTTCATAGTTTTATTTCATTATGATATGATTTAATTGTACTGAGAAAATACCTATAAATAAAGATTTCGCCAAACTAGAAATAAGACATTTATTGTATGCATGTAGTAACTAAATACAGTGGTTATAAAATAAAATCGTACAAGTCGCGACAGGACGCGTGAAAGCGTCCGCGCTTCTCATGATGTGGTATACGTACATAGAAGAGTTGAAAGTCAGCAATATGGGATTATGAACTGAAGACGACTTACTTGGGACAGTGCGGCGCGACCTGGAGGTAATTCTCCTGTACGAACAGCGGCGCAAGACTGTAGTCGTAGAAGAACAAATCGCTCTTGTCGTGAATGCTCATTTTCTTGTGTTCTTCTTCAGAAAACACTTTGCGTATGGCTTCCCATGGGCCCTGTGGAAATGACGGTCAGTCTGATTGTTTTCCATAATTATGATAAATAACATACATTTTATTTTTTATTTACCACTACCAAAGTGCGCTCTTAAGTTACCAATAATTTGCGAAATATCTAACGAAAAACAAGGGATGCCATTTGGGCATAATAGAAAACTGTGTAATAATTCACACCAGTGGTGTAGGTAGTCATAAAATGTATATTATACCATTTATAACAAACTAGCGTCCAGCCCCGGCTTCGCACGAATACAATATTGATACTAAAATTGTCCTCTTCAATTTTTGTTTCCACTGTGTATTAAAAACTACATCAAAATACGTAGCGTATTTTATCATGCGACATTCGCGCTCTCTCGTTTTTATGCATATTTGCCAAAATAACTATATGGTGCTACCCCTATCACATGAGGTGGCAAAGCTATTGACATCTACGTAGAAAAATGTGATCAAAGACTTTGTACAATCGTTTTCCCTAACAGAACTAGTCATTTCGTTGGTACCAGCTTACCTTTATTCATTTATTTTAATAGTTCCTATAAGACACTATTTGTAGGTGCATATCTACATGTATTATAATATTTATAATGATACGACAAAGCTTGAGCATAAAATAGAATTGAAAGTGCAGTGCTAAAATTGAGTTTTCCCCACAGAACTAAGATGACAAAGAATGATCGACAACGATTAAAAGCGTAACTAAAAACGAAACGCAAATGTGTGCGTAAATTTGTCTATGTGTGGTCAAGAATAGGGTTGCCTATTACAACAGAGCAATTATCTATCGATGTTTGACTGTTTTATCGACGACATGGTGTTTTTTATCTTCGTTTTTTGCAATAAGTTTTATAGTACAATGTGAATTGAGGGTGTCGAATTACAAATTGAAAACGTGTGTGAACTTATTATCTGGCGTATCCCTTAAATGTAACAGAAATAATAAAAATCGTATATTATCAAAAAAATCTCACAAAACATAGTAAGGTCCTTCAAGTTTGTTAAATACACATTCGTATTTAAAATCTGGGACTATGACGGCATTGTAATGTAATATACTGATTAGGTATGTTTATCGATCGAATATCGATATTGGTAGTTCAACATTTAGTCAACCTCTAGCGTAGCGTGACAATTTATATTTTTACACAAAATATCCTTTAATATTAACTATTGTGATAAATTATTAGCGCACAGTGATAGGACAACTAACAATTAATGCTAGAAAGTGATAACTTACACGATTTATGCTACTAAATCGACAAAATATCGTTCGAAAACAATCAACCGGCAAATCATATTTACCAGTGAAACGAGTGTTTGCCGTCATTTCTTCGGTGGGTAACAGGGCAATCCTTTACACTACACGATACCATATCGGTTTAATTATTTGTGTAAATTTACTTCTTACTAGAATTAAATATGAAATCACTTTTAAATAACAGTCTCCGTCGAGAAGGCTGATACGGCTGATATGTCACTTCGAAAGTGGGGTACGCTTTTGGGATTGTTTTCTATCTCTTTTGCACTCGTGTAATAGTCATATGACTGGTGGCTTCCCTTTCACACGCTTCCTTTCTCTATTAAGCGCTAGCGCGGATTCTAACTTTATGGTTTTCCCAATAAATGGAAAGGCATTCAAAATACATATACGGATTAGAATAATATATGAGTAAAACAATTGCAAATGATAACTAATAAGTAAAAGCAAAAGGCGCTCCATGATACACAAGGAAAATGTGTTCATATATATTTTAAGCTATGCAGCTATTTCATTGCCCACATTCATAATTACGTATAAAAATTGGTGGCATTAAATATCGATAAAACTAATACATTTACGCATAAACACCGCAAATTTTTATAGTAATTAACTAAGAGTAGTCCCATTAACAAGATACAAACGAGATATACTATATAGGTAATGTTCGAGAATAATCTTGGTGGTTGTAGAAATGCTAACATCTTTCACAATTATTGTTGTATTTCAGCAAAGCTTTCAGCTGAATACAAAATCACAACTGAATTAACTAGGCAGATAAACTGTGGGCGTAGTCGAGATCACTTGGCTTATGCGGCCCGTTGGCCTTGATCACATCACCAACATTTCATAAAATTGAACAAGTTAGACAATGATAAAACATCGCAAGGCTTATTTGCGTGACAAAAAACTTGCGTTTCTCAATCGGTTTATACGACGGCGAAACCAGCATTTCTAGATTACGTTTATTCTGAGCATTTCAGCCAACATCAAAAAGCCGCTTTCGCTAGAACGTGCGAGAACGATACAGAGGTAAATAGACGCTTGAGCGATAGAAATAGTTCGCCGTGTGGGGGTATTTAATTATTTTATTTTCAATTACAAATTGTAATTACAGCTTGCGCCAAAACAATACAAACGTAATTCTAGAGTAACCTAGATTTAAACACTACAAATATTCAGTACGGAGTTTTAAAAACTGGTTTACATCCTTTCAGAAGCTGCGGCCAATCGGGTGCAAATACGTCAGTATGCGGTGCCGCTTTGAGCACGGAGTTGAGCAGTTTAATGTATCTGGCCAGGCCGTGCCTGCTATTCAGAACACTTTGGCAGTATTACGAGTATACACGTATGTACAACTTGTACATACGTGTTGGCGTTTCGCATTTAAGTTATGATTCTTATGATTTATGAGCTAGGTACATAAATATAAGTTAATTGTGTATTACAGAACCTTCTTTTGGAATAGGGATATAAAAGTTGCATTCGCTGAAGCGATTTAGGCATTACATATAAACATAGGGCCATTCCATATGAAATCATCAAATGAGGTGCGCTGCATGCTTTCCGATTTGTATGGAAAAAATCATGGATGATAATATAGGTATGCTTTACATAAAACCGTAGTTGTTTAATTTTTAAACAGCCTAACAGCCAGATAACATAGGTCTGAAGTTTAAAAATAAGCGATTTTTGAGGTCGATGAAAATTGCTTTAACTTTTTTTTAATGTGTGATACTGAATTTTATTATATGTTAATTTACTATTTAATATGTGTACTTGTGCATGTATGTATTACAGTAGGTATATTTTTATTACTTATTGTATGACAAACTTCTAAAACTTCATGTTATTTTGCTAATGTTCAGTGATGTTCAGTAGCTTTTATTGAATTGCTCGCTTGGTCTAGACAGTTATTTTTTTTTAAATTAACAAGCTCAAATAGTCTTTAAATGAAAACTTTAACAATATTTTTTAATTTAGTTCTTTTAACTTAAAAAAACAGTAAATTACAAAACCATTTTTGTAGAATTTGCTTTTTATGACGTTAATAAAAACCATGTTTGGCAAAGTTTAAAGATCTGAAAAGTACACAGAAGTGAAGAACTTACTTTGTTCTTTTTAAATTATCTTTATTTATATTGTGTTATTGATTTTTGAATGAGATATGATTTTTTGAAATCTACAAGTTAGCAAGAAGTTTCAAAGTAGTTGTTTAAGTTAATGTTTTTTTTTTATCACGGACAACATTTATAAACGTAATAAACAACAAAATGATGATTGTTGATTCCCTCGTTTACTATGTACAGTCAACCAAAAAAGTGGTACACCACTTTCTTGATGGTAAGCATGAAAATGCTAGTGGCACATCTTATAATACGTCTGAAATAGGGTACTTATAGGTTTTATTACACATGCCCACTGGCTTTAGATAAGAGTAATGATGTTGATTCAATAATGCGATAACAATAAAAAATACCAGGTCGTATCATAATTTTGTGCCAGTTTCAAACGGCACCTTACGAGCCGGAAGATATTCCTACTCCAAAAATGTTAATGTCGTAAAGGTAGTCAGGTAATAATACTTTACACACACACACGCACATATATACATTACATATTTGTGACAAGCTTTTTTGCTGACTTTTGCATGATAATGAACATGAATTCGTAAATCGTGCATTAACACAAGGGTCATACACACTGACATACTTAATTACGTACATCTCAGCTTAAATAAAGTTTCTTGTTGTTGTTAATGACTAATAAAATATAGTTATGAATAATTTAATGTGTTTTATTTAAAAGTGAAGTCATAGAGCGCCGGAAAATAGTCGTAAAAAGTTCCGAAAAATGGATGTTCAAAAAAATCATAATTCTCACAGAAATCGAAAACACAAACCAAATGAAACGGATTCCTATAGAATAGAGTTGGTACTATCTTTTGTATAACTTTTTGGATTTTTTTATATTGCCAAACATGATGAAATTTGAAGTCAAAGTTGAGCAATTTCGTAAAATGGCCAACTTTACCATTCTTTTTTTCAGCTAAATGAAAAGTTTGTGATCAAACCCTCAGTTATTTTATGAGAGCAATACTTGTACTATACAGTAAAAAAATATTAATTCCCTTAGCCCAGTAGACATGCTGCAAAATCCAATAGAAAATGGGCGGAATTTGAAAATATTCACAAAACTTTCAACATTTATGATGGAATAATTAAAATAGCTTGATGCATATTGATTATAACAATTTAAAGTACGTTTACTAGAGAATCAGAAAAAATATATAATAAATGTATATTAGTTACCGAAACAAATTAACATCGCTTCTCGTGGAACCTCAAAAACAGGTAAATTGAAACTTAAAGCGGGCCCCATCTGGATGAGCAGCAAGTAAAAAAAAAAGTATTGACGGTGTACGTACAACTTACTTAAGACTATCATCCTTGATTTTTTTCAAACTGTTTAAAAATCAGTCAGCGCGGAATTAAATCAGAATCTGATGATTTCATATGGAATGGCCCCATAGATAATACGTGTTATGTTAATAAAAAATTCATAGACCGTGTATATGCAAACAATTCGCAGAACCAAATATAAAACAGTCAACGGTAGGTATAAGATAATAGATACATATTATTTTCACCGTGATTCAAAATAAAATACGCAAGATTTTTTTCGCATTAGCACAACAAATAAAACAATTTTGCACAAACAATTCCCAATATTTGTCTTGAATAAACTAATGCGGGTTGAAATTGTTTGCGGTCCCAATATAAAATTGTTAAAAGCTTAAAAGCATAAGATACACCGTTTAATGTGACATATGTGAGCGAGTTTAGTAAAACGTCCCACTTTGTCGTTTGCCATAAAGCCGCTTTGTCAGTTTATTCATGTGAAGATACAAGGAAATCTTATCTTTATGGTAAGCGACAAAGTGGGACGTTTTACTAAAAACTAACACATATTATGCAGTAACAAATAATACAATTCGCATATTTCTTTGAAATCGTTCATTCGCAACAATGAAATAAGCTTTAAAAGTTAGATTCATAACTTTCATAAGGCGACTCTGTTTCTTATCCGGTTGTGTTATACGGTTGCTCAACAATACCATTAACATCTTGAATATTTGTGATAAACCGCACTGCTCTATGAAAATGAGAATTTTGTGGTAACCTTTAGGACACCTTTTTCATTAGCTATGCGGGATTCGAGAGCTATGATTGATATTATGTCATGATATACGTCAAAGGCGATCAACAAATAAGATTTTTTATCAGATAGTAATACATACATCCCCGATGCCCGAAACGTCAGGATATATTTAAACGTAAGTTTACGCGATTAAGACCCGTTTGTCTTTAAAATATAGTAATACATACGTCTCAATAATATATGTTAGCACAATTATGTAAATAAGAACATTAAATATATCCCTATTTTATTTTATGTAGCCCTTACCAGTTTGATATCTTTCTTGGTGGTGGCGGCGTCACGCGACAAGCGTTCGGCGTCGGCGCGGTCGCGGTCCACCGCCCACATGGACAGCAGGTTGAGCGTCTGCCGCACGTCCTGGTTGGCGGCCGCGATCAGCTGGCCCAGCGCCTCTCCCGGCACCTTGATGCCCTCCTTGCAGCACACCGACATCATCGCCGCCTGCGCAACCACACACCACACCTGTACTAATGTTGCTGGGGTAAACCCTTACCCCCTTATTCATAAACGTCAGCTAACTTAACAAGCCGTTAATAATTGTTTGTCCCTTTCGGACTTAACAATGTGTCCATAAGAGCAAAAGGGACAAACAATTATTAGCAGCTTGTTAAGTTAGCAGACAGAAGGGGGTTATTCATTAACGTCTCCTGACTTAGTAAGCCGATAAATACATGTACATGTATTGTGTGTTCCTTTCGGTCTTATCAATATGTATGTAAGATTGAAAGGGAGGGGCTTGCATTTATGAATAAGGGAGATTATTATCCTTACCAACAGAGTACTACATAGTACTCATTACGGTTTAAGTGCCAAATATATTTTTTTTTCCTAGCCTGTAGGGGTGTCCCACTGCTGGGCAAAGGCCTCTCCCTCAGATTTCCACAGCTCCCGGTTCGGTGCCAAGTCTGGCCAATTGTTGGCGAAGGTGTCCAGGTCGTCCGGCCATCTCCGCCTGGGCCTGCCTCGTCCCCGCCTAGTTTGCGGCATTCACTTGGTAGCTGTAATAGCCCTCCTTTCTGGATGCATGCGGTAAACGTGACCGGCTCAATCCCACTTTAGCCTGGCAGTTTTTTCACCCACGTCAGGTATGCGTGTTTTGGAGCGCAGCGTAGTGTTCCGGATGCGATCCATCCTCGTTACACCTAGAATGCTGCGCTCCATTGCTCGCTAGCAGAGCTTCAATTTGGACTTCTGACTTTCGGTGAGTGAACATGTTTGGGCACCGTAGGTTAGGACGGGCAGGATACACATGTCGACTAGTTTGCGCTTCAGTGACATTGGAAGGTCGCCCTTCATTAGCTCTTTCATGGACCAGTAGCTCTTCGAGGCATATCGAACACGGCGTTCAACTTCCTTGTCCTGCCTGTTGCTGAAAGAGACTAGCTGGCCCAAGTAGATATATTTATTATTAATACATTTACATATACAGATATATTTACACGACCTTAATGTTAAGGCAATAAAGTCGTGTAAATATATTTTTGGCACTTAAACCGTAACGATATATTTGACGTCGACTGTACAAATCTTGGTCAATACTAGTTAACTACGCAACCCAAATAAGGACTCCCACCTCGGACGAGTGATCTTGGTCGTTTTTTCTTTGGTATATGACACCCAATATTTGTAATTGTACTTTTCTTGTATTTGTATTAATACAAAAAATAATGAAGTACCTTTATTTGGTCCACTCGAGGTCTGGTAAATCTCAGGTCGTAGCAATAATTCACGAGGGACCTCATTTTTTGACTATTTCTATCGTTACACATGCAGATTATAGGTACCGATGCCGATTTTATAAGGCTTATTAACTCTTGGAGACCACCTGCAAATATAATAAGACACAAAATTTACTTGAATGACAAGTTACCTAAACGAGGCCATGAAGCTGTGTAAGATATATTGTAATTACAATTCAGGCAGCTTAATTATAAGATTTATAAGGTTGTATAATGTCTCGCTGACAATCAGGTGATGCATATTATTAATTTATTATAAACTCATCTTAATACATACCTCTATCTTCGTTTCCTGCCATGCCATCAACTTCATCCATAACTAAAACATGTTTCTTTGAAACAGCTTGTTTTCCCGTCATTCCTGTAAAGTAATAATTTTAATCACTACGTCGTTGAAAGCTAAGAATGGCCAAGTTTAAATGTCTCATTACTACAACTACCTATTTACTGCGTTGAGTCAAGATATCGAAGTGAAGATGTTGCGTTGGCACGTGATTTATATCTGATGAGACGACAAATATTTTGATAAGTACATGCAGCCTCAATTGAGAGAAAGTCCATTTAATACATACCCTTGGCATATCCAGAAAGAGAAGTGGTGGTCAACAACTCGCCGATCTGTTCCTTGATGAGCGACTTGCTTCTGGTGTCGGACGCGTTGAACTCCACCATGTCGAAACCAAGTTCTTTGCACACTAATGTAACCGTCGTCGTCTTTCCTGTGAAACATTGCGATAGTTTACTAGTATCATCTAGTGACTCTGGTCAATCACGTCACGTGTAGTATTAGTTATGTTATGCATCTATCATGTCATACATATGTACAGTCACCATCAGGCCCCGATTTCACCACATTGACAAGTGCTACAATTGTAAATTTACTATTTCTCCAATAGGGAACGTCTATAGGCTACAGTTACCGCTTACCATCGGAAGGGCTGTGCGTTCGTTTGCCACCAACATAAAATGTGGAGGAGGAACTTTAATAAATCAGCAGTAAATAACTCCTTTTTTGCGAAGCACAATTGTCACAAAAAACACGATGATTGTAGCGAAATTCCGACATAAGCCGAACCTCATGTCAAGATTCAATTAAAATTGTACCAAACCTTGTGACAATTGTCACGGGTTTCGGAAAATAAAAAGTAGTTTATTAACGATATAATAACGTTATTAGTAATAATTTTATGTTGGTGGGAAACAACCACAAGGACCGTTCGATAGTAAGCGGAAGCCGTAGTCTACGGAGGCCTGTGACGCCAGTAACAGTGATATTTTACAATTGTCACACTTGTAATTATGGTGAAATAGGTCACAGATACGTATATCGTAGCGTCCCGAGCTATCAATTTTTTTTTATTGCCTATACAATAGAGGCGTGTTTTGATATATTTGAGCGCTCCGGACGCTACGATATATCTGATAGAGACTGTTAAATATTATTTGAAAAAAAAAAAAAAACATTTACAAAGATAAAAGAATCAAAACAGTTCTGTAGAGAACTATCTTCAGTAATGCCCGTGCTAAGTCAAAAGGCAAGAGAGGGGCGTGTTTTTGAGGTAGCCGGCAGTTACTGTAAAAGTTTGTTCTCCATTTCCAAACGCACGGATGAAATTATTACTATCATTTTCCCCGGGCATTTTATGCGGGGATCGTGAAACAGGCCTTTAATGACGGGAAACATACAATTTCGATAGTATGAAATAAGATAAAGAATATGACTTTTTATTGTGTATATAACTTATCCAACAACAGAGCGGGTTCGGCTTTTGGTGCGTCTTTTGTAATTCGCTTTTGAACACAGCGTGCGCTGCTGTCGCTAGTACAGATATAGTGAACAATCTTTTCCCTTCGTATTTTCACGGAAACGTCCGAATTTATCTTTCTGTCTCAATTAGCTTCAGTGCAATGGACACTGAAGTTTTTGCTCAAATTCCCGTGAAAAGCCGAATGGGACCGATTATGTATATCTGTAGTATCTGTACACACAGACTTACCCACGCCCGGCGGCCCGGAGAGCAAAGCTGCTTTGTAATAGCCTCCGTCATCATTCTTCGCCCATGGACTAGGTTTAGGTAACTTCGCTTTTCTATTCACGTACCATTTAGTAAGCCAGTTGCATAACCTAAAAAAAAACAAAACAATAATGGCGAATTCCCCAAATTGAAGGAGTCATTTGATATATCAACTCACTTTTTAACATTGCTAGCTTCACCATGTTGGCCAATAATTTGCTTGAGAGACTGTGGTTTATATTTTTCCACCCACATTGCTGATTCTAGCGAAACGGATGATGCAGGCTTCGTATTTGAGCTATTCTGTAAATCTGTATTATTGATACTTATTTTACATTGCATAGAATATAAAACCGATAATATACATAAATAATTTCCTCCAGGTATACCAGTCAACCAAGTGATTCGCGATACACATCTCCATACGATGTGTATGCAAAGTGCAAGACGAATATCTTGGTTAAGGTTATTCTTATTATATATAAATGGGTTAATTATAAATACTCATACAACATAAAGTAAACGTAGGTTTTTTTATAAATATCCAGGTTTAAATAAGGCATTTTATTTGGACTGTTGCCCTTTATTTATTTATATTTTTCCCAATCCGAATATGATACTGAATGGGCCTCTAAACAACACCACCATTTTTTGTTACAGCCTGTAGTTATTAGCTACATTTCAGTGACTTTACTTACCATTTGTGGAAGTATTCTTGTTTCTATCTGTTCCATTTGAACATAATTTTAAATTAGTACTTTCTTCTGGTTTAGCTTTAGAATTGTTTTCATTTTTATCAGATTTCGATTTCTTTACTTTTACGTCAACAACTTCACTTTTGATTAATTTGTCTTTTGGGCTAGTTTTAATTTTTAGAGTATCCTCATTGCTAATAGTTTTATCAGATTTAGAAGTATTTTTATTTACTGAAAGGTTTTTCTCCTTCGCCGATTTCGGACTGGGACTTTTCTCTTTCTTGATTTCACCTTTACCAGAAGATGTCTTTTCGTTTTTGTGTCCTTTAGATAAAGCCACTATCAATCCCAGAAAATCATCTTCTTTTAATATTTTAATACCTAGGTCTTGAGCTTTTGCTATTTTAGCAGGGCCTGCATCATCGCCAGCCAACACGTGTGTTACCTGTAACATTTACGAAGTAAATATTCTAACTACTGTTAAACCAAACCAAACCATGTCACGAACTTGTCTCGGCTCACTTTCTTCCAATTGCATCGTGACTGCAACTTGATATCACGGGAGTTCCTTATACTATTGTATCATGCTAACAGATCGGGTTTTTAAATGAAATTAGATAATCACTACATACTTTTTTGCTTATAGAGTTTTTGACAGTTCCACCCAGTTTAGTTATAGCTTCGGCGACTTCATCTCTTTCAAAGGAGTCCAAAACGCCAGTTAATAAAAAGGCACAATCCTTCAAACAGTTTGGTGTACCCTGTAAAATAAATATAAATAGGGTACAATTTTATCAAGGTGCTTTTTTATTTATAGTGACTTACGCATTCCAAATTGTGTATTAATTTATATTTAAAGTTCTAATGATTACTATTACTTAGATAACCTTCTATGGAGATCGTTAGTAGAGATACCTACCGTGAAACGGGGTAAATAGGAATGACGGGGTAAATATGAATGTAGAGTAAACTCGTCTGTTAGCCCAGGACACAGTTCAGTTAAGAACAGCAGATTTTTGCATAACTTTTGCAAATCATCGTTATAGCTTATGATTGTACATTGTGTAACCAAGGGACGTAAGTACGGAATTAGTAACGAGAGTGTTAGAAGCCCGACGCCGAAGACGCCGTAGAGGGCTTTTAAGGACTCGAATTAGTATTCCGCTTACCGACCGTGATGTATACAATATTTTTCATCACACTTGCCGACAGTTTTAAAGACAAAATATTATTAAATGACGAACTGACATTTCTATTACTCCCTAGGGAATTTCACTTTTCTATTACTCCCGCTATGCATGCAAGCAATGGCGCGCTTAGACAGCGAGTGTGATGCAAAATAAAATAAAACATGCTGTGTAGAAAACTTTTTTTTTAATTTAAAATTTGACTAATATGTTTCTATGACGTCAGTTATGGAATATCGTTGTAAAAGGATTTTCTGAATTAAAACCGATAAAAGTGTTGGTTTAATTAATTGGGTACCTACAAGAGTTTCAACATAAAAGGTAGAACAACCCGAGGTATTATTTGAGATTCTAAACCTGAATTTAAGAGTATGTCTGCATATATGCAGGTTATGGAGACGAGGGCGGCCATACTAAATAGCAAGGTTGTGCTTTTATGGATACTAGAATATTCGAAGAATTATTTATATTACCTATTTTTTTTATATCTTTTATGTTTTTGAGACATAAAATTGCTTAATTCAACAACAGAAATTCCAAGGCGAACGAAAAGGAGCAAGAAGAAAATTAATTATTTACTGAATATTTCAAGTTATCGCAATAAAAATGTGTCATGTGCTCTTCATTGCATTAAGGTGCGTTTAAACCAAAAGAGCATTCGTTGTTCTAGCGCCCGTTCTACGAAATCAACCAATCACGTTTTGTGTACCGCTCGAATTTCGTAGAGTGGGAGATTAGAACAGCGAATGCTCTTTTAGTTTGAACGCACCTTTAAACCGTCTACGAACAATGCGTTCTCAATGACACATGTATTTTGTTAACGATCACCATTTTGTAACCAACCAGTCAGAACGCACCGTTTTGAGGTTGAACAATTATACATATTTATAGACATTTGCGTAATTTAAATCGGACCGATCGTTTTGACGAGTTTGATTGGTAGCTTAGTGCACATGCAAGATAATTTTGTATGATTGAGATGCTTTCATGTTTTTTCTGTTACCCCGTTTTACGGTACTTTATACAATAAAAAAATATGTACATTTTAAATATACATATTAAAAATAAAATAAAAAAATAAATAAATATTTTAGGACATCTTTACACAAATCGACCTAGTCCCACGGTAAGCTCAATTAAGGCTTGTGATGTGGGTACCAGGCGACGATATACACCGTGTTTTTATTGATTTCCGTAAAATTGGACAGGTTACTTGGGACATTAATAGAAGTTGCCTGGTATATCGGCTTTTGTTAATTTCGTAAAAAAAAATGTTTTCCGTTTTCATACATAATAATTGTAATGGCAAGTGTGAGAGAACCTTAAGAATAAGATCTCAGGCGACTGACGGCTGCTACCGGCACATGTCAAAATAAGTAGCATTAGGATGTAATAAAGGTTGCAATACACTTGTTTAGTCACTAAACTTATTTTTTTTATAACTCAATAACAGTAAGAGTTAAGACACTAGTTTCTTAGAGAAATTTATTATTTTGACCTAAATAAGCTTCCCTTAAATGTAACGGAAATCAATAAAAACACGGTGTATATAATAGATATATACATATAGATACTTAAATACATAGACAGCCATGACCAAGGAACAAATATTTGTGATAAATAAATACACAAATAATGCCCTCGCCGGGATTCGAACCCGGAACCTCCAGCTTCGTAGGCAGGGTCACTACCAACTAGGCTACGGAGGCTGACCATTGACATATTATATTCTGAACTTGGATGCTCTCGTTTCTATAGTTGTTGTTTGATCTATATTCATTTATAATTGAACCCTTTCCGAAAACGTCTAACGATATACTACACATATACATAAAAAATTCATACCTCAGGAATGCTTTTAGCTCCTAAGTGTTTTGGTCCTGACCTGTTCAAATACTTTTGATACAATACCGCAGAATGTCGTTTACGTTCATATCTCTCTTCATCAGTCAGACCTAAAAAAAAATCATGTTGAATATTTCAATTGTAGTAAAAAACAAACAGTAAACATATTCTATGGATTTATACAGACTTAACACTGTTGAGACTGGTGTTTAATGTACACCTTTAGTATACCTTTATAAGCAGTCAATTAAAAGTTCCTTGTGCGTGAATATAGCCACAGTTTCGCCAATAGTGCTGCTATTACTTCAGTAATACAGTTATTAATTAAAATAAAAAAAAAACAGTTTATACAAAAAGTTAATTAAAATAATATTGTTGTTAAAAATCGTTTATCATTACTAATTCAAGGAGTAAATATATAAATGTTTAGGAACTAACTTCAAAAAAATAATTTCTGTAATTCTGGCCTATCCCTCTAGGTAGTATATAATAAATCTAGTTAATTAATTTAATATAAATTTCATGAGTATCTTTCCTTAGATTTTAAAGAATATATTATTCCTTATTCCGAATCTTTCTTGTGATGTAACATCTAACTTATGATGATGTAAAAAGTAGTAAAGTACTTATTTATTTAAACTTTATTGCAGAAAAGTAAAACTTAAAGTACAATAGGCGGGCTTAATGCCATGAGGGGAGAGGGTTAGTCAAGTTCGCGACTTAGGCTTGTTGCTGGATAGCAAATTTGATTTCCATTCCCATGTCACTAATACGTGCAAACAAGCGAGTAAAACGGTGGGATTTGTTATGCGAATATCCAAGCAATTTCACGTTGGAGTAGCAAAGGTTCTCTATAACGCTTTCGTGCGTAGTAAGTTGGAGTATGGTGCAGTTGTTTGGGATCCGTATGAGGCCAAGTATTCTTTGATGCTGGAAAGAATACAACGGAAATTTGCTCGCTGGCTGTACAGGAAATCCTACGGTTACTATCCGTACCTCTACCCCTCCATTTTTGTCTCGGGGATGGTTGGGCTGGACACACTCGGGGTGAGGAGAAAGTTTTTGTTGATGGTGCACTATCTCTCGATTATTCATCACCGGGTGGATAGCCCCGAGGTTTTGGAGCAGATTGGGCTGTTGGTGCCAAAAAGGATACCCCAGGATCAGGACGGGGCGGTGGCGCCGCGCCGCCGGCCGTGTGTTTTGCTTCAACCCTCTGCTCGCACGTGTTACGCGAGGCACGCACCGACCGTTCGAGCTCTGTCCCTTTTGCCTCAAATGATCGCTCAGTACGCAGACGCGGACATATTTGCTGACCGTTTAGCACGCTTGTGTGAAATTGCTAAACAATTTTTAAATTTTTTATAGTTGATAGTCATTTGTATTTGTATCTGACCTGACATTTGTGATTTATTAATTTTATTATTCGACGTTTTATCGTATTAATTCTTATATTATTTTATGTTGACATTGTATTTCTTTTGGTATTTAAATAGTATTTTGTGTAGTGACATTTAATTTAGTATAAGATTGAATGTTCTTTTTGTATGTTTTTGTCTAGTTACTGTAACCGTGCTCTAGCGTGTAAGTGAATTGGTGTTAAACTGTAAGCTTACATTGTTTTCAATAAATAATAATAATAATCAATAATAATAATAATAATAATGAGGCATTCTCTAGCAGTCAACCCCCAAGGTTGAGAAAGCAGAGAAAATTGCAGGTGGCGTCAATATATAAATATAGAAAAAAAATCTACGCATAATAAATTTATAAAAAAGCAATAACATAATCATGCATTACACGCTACATATTCATACATACATACTCGTATTGCATACTCTAATACATTTATAAGAATATCATACATATGTACAAATAATATAATAATATAACTTCCTCATTAAGGAGATTAGGTATATTTGTATTTAATTCTAACATAAGAGAACTCAAGGTCTATTTTACATGTATATGTATATATGTAGGTACTGTATATTTCTGAAGCAAATAAATAAGAACATGTAGAGAAGTGATGTTTCAGTCTTGCTGGTTTACCCGGTTCTTTAAATGAGGAGTGTCTTTTCAAAAGGGCTTATTTCCAGTATGAACTTTTTTTTGGAAAATTGAGAAAAACATAAATCCACGGTTTCCATTTCAATATTCTTTCTGTGTTTTTGATGTAGTACTTCAGTAAGTGGATATAAATGTTATGGCGCTAAATATATTGCTTTATCAACTTAATTATTAAGTTAATATACCATAAACATTCAGCCCTTTTGATGCAAAACTTTTAGAATTAAGCCATTTTGTTGCGGCCTTGTGAGCTTATCCAATAATACACAAGCTGTTTTTCAAGGAAATTTTACAACATAATAAGAAGTTACTATACACTTCTAAAAGTTCATATCTTTTTCTTAGTATAAGGGAGATATAGGCCCTTTCGATACGGACTTAAGACGGCTCAAACTCACCCAAAGGGCAATGGAGAGGGCTATGCTAGGAGTCTCTCTACATGATCGGATTAAAAATGAGACCATCCGCAGCAGAACCAAAGTAACCGAAGTAAAAGAAGGAACTAAACTGAAGTGGCAGTGGGCGGGGCACATTGCGCGTAGAACCGATGGCCGTTGGGGCGGGAAGGTTCTCGAGTCAGCAAGCGAGCGGCTACGTACCGGAAGGCGTAGCGTGGGTAGGCCCCTGACCGATGACCTGGTGAAGGTCGTAGGAGTCCGCTGGATGCGGGTGGCGCAGGACCGGTCATTGTGGTAATCTTTGGGGGAGGCCTATGTTCAGCAGTGGACGTCTTTCGGCTGATATGATGATGATGATAATGATGATGATACGGACTTTGATATTTTAACATTTTGGAGGACAAGAAGAGGCTTATTAGAACTTAAAATTCAAAACATTATTATAAGTATTTTTCTACTTTTAGGAAAACTACATTTATAGTTTAAAAAAAGTTGAAAGTGGAAATAAGTCCTTTTGAAAAGACACTCCTCAAATTATCGCATAAAGTCATTTTGTTGAATATCACTTCCCAGGCAACATATCCAAGCAACTCATTTTACAAAAAGATAAGATGCCAGCTGTAATGTTTCACGTAACGTTTCGAATATTATCATATTCCGACATAACCCAACATTGTTGACAAAAGAAAATTTGGCCAAATGAATGTTGGCAATTAATGAATTTGTGAAACATTTATAGGCTGATGAGAGAAAAGTGATGTTTGGCTAAATTAACTTCTGCAAAAAGGCAAGATACCCATTTACCTATATAAATATGATACATGTTCATTTTTGTAAAATTTAGTTGAATAAATTTATGATCATGAATAAGGTTGTTGATTTGAATAACTTCAAATCAAATACATGTATGATTTACACATATGCCTATTAAATATAATTTAACTTTATGAATTTGAATGTCATCAAATCTGAATAAAGTAATTAATTAATATACTCACCAGACTCATTTAAGGTCTTATCAAGTTTCTTCTTACTTTTCCTGTGTGATGAATCCAGCTCAAGATCTGTCTTTTCGAGAACATCATTTTTATTATTTGTTGGTGTTGTAATATTGTCTATGTTACTACTAATCTCTGACTTGTTGACTTCCTGTTTTGGTTTGCTGATTTTATTTTGTTTCGGTTCACATTTAGTGTCTGGTGTTAAATCAAGGTGTCTCTTTTTTGCTTTTGTTGAAATGGTTCCTGATTCACAGTTATCTGAAGATAAATACCCATTACCATTGATAGTTTTATCCTCCAATGACTTGCTTTTAACCATTTCCGTTTTAGGTTTAGTGGAATTTGAGATTAACTTTGACTTATCATTGTGTGATTGAGTAGGGGTGCATTCTTTTTTAATATGAGCTAATTCTTCTGCATTATCAAGTTCCAATAAACTCTTATCAAACTCATCATCTGAATGAATACCAGTTTCAGTTTTCTTTTTAACACTTTTTAGATTGGCTTCAGTTCTTTTGATAGGTGCACTGCCAAATATATCAGAGGCTTTAACAGCTTTGAGTTCTGTTTTAACAGTGTCCTTGTTTTTGGAATTTTGTGATGTTTTATGGTTATCTCCATTTGACTTTTTCTTTTTTGTAGAAAATATTTCTTCATCTGAATCACTCAACACTCGTTTTTTTCTATTTTCTCTCTTCTGCAATTTCATTATTTTAAATAACTTAAATTTAAATTGTAATAAGCAGGTAATAAAAAAAATTTAAAATAGTATGCCATTGTCATACAATTAATAAATAAGTTACAATCACTTATGAATCAGCTAAGTAGCCTGGAAGCCTAATTAACTTAACTCATCAAAAATTAATAGTGTCAAACAAAATCTTTGTAATAAAAAATCATCAGTTCACAAGTCAGGATCTGCATAGATAGGGAAACTTGCAATATAGGAATGTGGATATATTTTTACTTGAAATCCCATATGGTTGCATCTATACCAGTAACTGGAGTTCGAGGCCAAAGAATCTACGAAAATATTGCCACAACAATGAAATGTTCTTACAATAGTAAATCCTTATTTTCTAATAACAGACGTTGAGATATGTTATTTGTTGGTAATTTTAATTCTTTAATTTATAGAAACAATATTATATACTTATTTTCACGTAAATATAAGATATTTTAATAAAAACTTAATTATCCGCAATTATTAGTAACAAAGTTGGTATTGCGCTGGTATCACCTCAGGCGTTAATAACATTTGGTACAGCAATTTAACTACACATAAATTAAAAGGTAGGTATGGTTAAATTACTAAGCAGTATAATTACTATACTATTACTAAGCAGTCTTTATTTGTCTTCTTCATCACTTATCATCCTGAGTCCTGGGTAAAAATAGAGTACACTCCCATAAAAGCCGAGAGGCCTTTATGACGCCCAAATAATTTGTAAAATATACCTCTTAGAGTATATATTTATAACCAACTTTGTTCCAACAAAAATGTGACAAACTCATTTTAAACCTTAAAATAAGCGACAGTAAGTTTTGGACTCAACACTGATGGTGTTATAAAGGACTCTCGTCTTTTATGGGAGTGTACTAGATTTTTAAGGCATTAATAAGGCACCCCTGCCTTATTACGGGTTAAAACTGCTTAGTAATAGTATATTATAGTACTTATACTGCTTAGTAATTTAACCATACCTACTGTCTTAACGAATATGGCACGCTTTTGTATGTGTTCACTGGTAATTCAAGTTCTTTTTAAAATAGGCTTTGAAACGTTGGCTCTTATCATTTTAAGTTCTTTACAAGAAAATTTTGTCATATCAATGTTAGTTAAGAGAAAAAAAAAGTTTTTAGGTATTTACGTGTTTTTAAGAAAATCCTAGTTGTGACCGCCATATTAAACAAAAAGGCGTACAAACATTACACAGGTATATAATGTTTTTATTAGGAATTATTTTAAATAAATATATTAAAAAACAAAAAGGTTGTGGAAACCTGAAAACTTTATTTGACAATGACATAAGAGACTTTGACGGATTTGACAATAACGCATCTGTCGTAGTTTCGTTGGCCTCGAACTCCAATTACTAGATTATGTATACATAAGTGAATTGTTGGAATTTTGCGCAACAACAAAACACGAATCATTAGTTTATTATTGAGTAATTCTTAAAACAAACATGTGCTTCACATATTTAAGGACAAAGTACCTATAGTTTGACGGGACAGAGCATTAATAACAAATATTGATAATTTCCATAAAATAATATTAAATCATGGCAACGGCAATAGTAATAAGAAAGTACCTTGATCTTAATTTCAACATCAGGAGATTCTGGTATAACGTCAATATCCTCTTCAGCATTGGATTTCTTCACTTTCTGAGGCTTGAAAAACGACCGAATATCCTGCGACAGCAACAAAAAACTTTGTTTTGCGAAAACAGAGCTACAAATTCCCTAAATTATAATAACACAAAACAAGACCAGGTTGGTTCCCAAGATGCGGCGCAAAAGGGAAGTAGTAAATGGTCACTCTAATATTGCACCTACCTTGGACATCTTCAGACCGCAGTTCTTGGAAAGCTTAATATCATTTAGTAAGACTTTGGTAAAACGACCTGAAATTTACAATACGTTGATTTCGCGCCTTGTAATATCCTCGCCGTTACTTTCTTTGCATTTATGATATTGACTTTGACAACTTTGTAAGTGACAATTCGAATGTCATCAGAGATTTTTTTTATAATTCATTACTATGGTAAACATAAGTGTTCATTCTGCCACGTAAAGCCTGCAGTAAGCTGGGTCG
>JALPQI010021795.1:0-17538 GCA_025490895.1 Thaumatotibia leucotreta
TTTCCTGTAAACAGCTCAGCAATAACTGTGTAAATTTTTGAATAAATCAAGTGGGCAATGTTACCTGGCAGTTTTTTTCCTTTCCCATACAAACGGCACCTGAGATTTCAAAAGTGTTAGGGGTTGTCACTTTTGAGTTAATTTGTGTAAAGCGTTAAGGTAAAATAAGACAAAGCTTATGATGATCATTTTTTTTATTAATATTGAATAATAGAAGAATACTTGAGTACTATGAGTAATTGAAAACAATAAAAAGATTCTTGAGATCAATTAACAATTATTAACATGCTAAATTTCAAATAAATCCACATCAACTCTTGTTCATATATTAAAAGCAAAGTACCTTATTAATGTAAGTATAATAATTCTTACCTATAATTTTAGGTAAATACTACCTCCTACCAATCATCCATCCAACCTTCATCACCATAACCCACTAGTCTTTTCTCCATATAATCTCCAATAGCCTCTATATGCCTGCTGGGACCGGTTCACGGATATCTATTTTTGTGGACGTGAATGGGTTGCTGCAGGTGTTAAACACAGCAAATTTCTCCAAAGGGGCTCTACGTGTTGGATCTGTATCCCAGCGCAAGCCTATCAAAAGACCGGGATTTATAGGCCCGTGTTCAAAGAGAGATACAAATAATAATAATACACACGAATTGAGAACACTTTCCTTTTAATATTCAAGTCTGTTGATAATACTCGTAGTGTAAAAAGAATAAAAACAAAAGTACGATGTAAATATTCGTTTATAAAACAATAACCTCTTTTATTCGCAAAGGCTGGTAAATACAACGAGGTGACAACCCTAGGACGTTTTTGGCGATGGGCAAAGTTTACAATGACCGCTGCTACATGGCTGGGTAACATTCTCTAAGACAATAACTCCGTTAATAATAGGCGTTTAGTAACTTTATTAACAGAAAAAATAATCTACACATCTTATTTTATTACATGACGTGAGTTTTTACTTACCAGCGTCTTCCCCATTTTGCACAATTCACCTTGAAACTTCACTAAGAATTTGCCCGCCAAATAAGGCACTGCACTCAACGAGTTGGAACAAACTACTGATTGACGTTAGCTGCAAATATGATGCGCAGTGTTGCCACCCATGTAACCTAGTTTCTACTAAAAATAGTGGAGTTGCCAGAACTGTGATTAAATTTACCCCACAAACCGATTTGTAAAAAAATTGCGTTACGGGCAAACTTTCCCGTGGTGGCAATGTTGGCGCATTTGACGTTAATAATTCTAATTATTGTAATATATAATCTCGTACTAATGTTGGTAGCAGTATAAAAACTCGAAGATGGGAACAAATCCAATATGGCGTCCGTCATGGGTGTCATGTGGCAGTCTGTTGCAGACCGCAGTACGTTTTTGAGTCTGTTCGGAAAGTGACGACGTCTGGGAAGCGAGAGCCGCCCATATATCTCGCGTGCCTTCTCTTTCCGAACAACGCTGCGACATTACGATACTGGCTGAGAGTGCGTTTTTGAGAAATAGACTATAGACTTTTGACAGATGTAATTATGTATATCTTTACAATAGTGTGCGTAGCTATGTAACTAGCAAAAAAAAGGTCAGGAGTAGAAAAATGCTTATTAATAATGTTGGGTTTCAAATTTATATTTGTAGTTTTAAGGTATATTTTTTTTCATAATTAAAATGAAGGTACTTGTGAAACGCAGTTTGCCCACCCGCATCTCCTATCCTTTGCTCACGCGCATAAGGCCGTATTTCCGTCTCTCTGGACGGATTTTGTATGGGCAGCCATATTGGCTCACCAGTTC
Organism: Thaumatotibia leucotreta; assembly: GCA_025490895.1. Lineage (NCBI taxonomy): Eukaryota > Metazoa > Arthropoda > Insecta > Lepidoptera > Tortricidae > Thaumatotibia > Thaumatotibia leucotreta. Next base: position 1,803 of record JALPQI010021795.1, read on the forward strand.
CTAAATCGAGAGCGTCCCGCACGCATCATATATAATGATGATTATTTTTAAATAAGCCTAAATTAGTGTAATGTCAAGTTTTTATGGCAAGTAGCTACCATCGCGCGCGCGCAGTGAAATTAAGTAGTGAGAGACAGTCACAGGCCTGATGGCAAGTGCTTTGGAACGAGACGCTCCTGCAGCCCAAGGATTCAAGACCAGGTCAGTGCGCTGAGCATCCTTACTTTCTCTATTTTTTGAGACTCGTTTCATTCGTGCCGTGCCTTTATAAAAATTAAAAATTACAAAAATTATTTCATACAGTCCAACCGCTCACCGACTTTTTTTTTCATACCCAAATGGTGTATTAGCCACACCAAATAAGCTTACTTGAATAAAGAATAGTTTGACATTGACTTTGAAGAACGTGACATTGTATATGCTGAGCGCGTTGGTATGGTACGCCGCGGCGAAACACAGGACGGCGGTCACGGCGGCGGCGGTGCGCCGCGGCCCTGCACGGTTGTCGTGCGGCTGGCGCGCCGCTCGCAGCGCGACCAGTTGCTGGATGCGGCGCGGACCCGGCGCGGCATTACAACAGCTGACATGGGATTTTCGTCTGTGGGGACTTTTTATGTCAATGAAAGGTTGACGCGTCACAATCGTTAGCTTTATTACAATTGTCGCGACGAAGCCTCGCGTTACCTATGGAAGTTTGTGTGGACACGCAATGAGTGCATCTACGCTCGTGAGGAAGAAAGGGTCCGCGGCGGCGGCTACGCACGGAGTACTATATACCTAAATTTTTTGGTTAATGATACTGTTTGTTCCAATAGTAATTTTTGAAATCCCTTACTTATTGTGTTATAATTATAAGTCAGTTAGCGGCACTGTCACTTATTTTTATATGTTTTATATATTATTATATGAAAATTGTATACTCTGTGCACTGTACTTAAATATGAATATTTTTGGTATTACTATAAACCCATATCAAGCGGCCAGTTATGTAAAGCTTACTACCTAAAACAGACCATACTTTCATCTCATTTCGCAATGTCTCGTTTGCAAATTATCTAGTTTGGTTGCCGTCACGTCGTGACATTGCTCTGTAGGCTACTAAATATTAGTCAACACATCCAAAGGACTATGCGTCAAAATTGCCCCAAGACCAACAAACATGAGAGTTGGATCATTAAATAGGTCTTTAAATTTACTTCATATCATTCTATGGGCACGAAATCGAATTCCATTGCAGAACTGAGATATTCATATATTTGTCAGCGTGAATACGAGCCAATTCATTACAAAAAATCTGTAGATTCAGCCACTAGTTTGTTTGGGTAGCTGCAGCTACTAGCGATCATCCTTATATGTATGTAAAATAAAGGCTACTGTCAAAGGAAAAAAAAACAAATCGAGTGAGGTGGTTAACATACAATCACTTGTGTACATTCTTTTTTTTACACACTTCGGTATCCTAATTATGAACGAACAGTATTTCTGATCGATTGTACTCACGCTGACAAAAATATGAATATCTTAGTTCTGCAATGGAATTCATCTGGGTGCCCATAGAATGAAATGAAGTAGATTGAAAGACCTATTCAACAATGTACTTTTAGCTGTGTTGACTTTGGGGCAAAGTTCCATACAAAGTTGGGCATGGTCCTTTCATTTTCTTTTAAAATTCAATTCATTAGCAACAAAAACATGATTGTGGGATTGCTGGACCCTAAATCTCTTACTCGTCATGACGAGTTTTTAGTTTCTATGTCAAGGTATAATGTCGACATTATGGCAGTCAACGAGACCTGGGTGCTTAGCCAAGTTGCCAATCGCTAGCGCTTAAACGTCAATCGTAAACGAAAGGCAGCTAAATGTGTTTGTCGCACTAATATGAAAGAGTGACAGAGAGGGAAAACTACGATACGCTACTAAGCGCTAGCGATTGGCAACTTGGCTAAGCATCCCGGTTGCGTACGGGCGAGGAAGGCCGCGCGCCCGCGCCGCCCGGCTACCGCCCGCGCCGCCACGTCCCGCGCCCACAGGGTGTCCGCGCCCGTGGCGGGGGAGTTGGCTTCTATATACGGAACGGAGTTACTGCACGAGTCATTTCCCACCCGCCAGCGCAATCAGTAGAACCAATGTGGTTAAGCTTCGGCATTAATGGTACTAAGTTCGTGACTGGCATCACCGGGTTATTCCCACCTGTTACCTCCAACTTGACACCAGTGGTAACAACTGGGATTTTTTTTCCCACCTGTTACCACCAGAGTACTTGGTGGTAACTACTGGGAATTTTTTTCCCACTAGTTACCACTAAAATATTTGGTGGTAACTACTGGGAAAAAGAATTCCCAGTAGTTACCACCAATCACTTTAGTGGTAACCACTGGGAAAAATAAATACCAGTTGTTACCACCAAGTACTTTACTAGTAATGTGCTTGTTTTTAATAGAATATACACAAAATACTTTGCCAGTTATTAATAAGGAGCTAATTTTATGAATATTACTATATTTATAAAATATCTTATTAACCATCGAATTTTGCAAAAAATGAATACATTTTGAAAATATTTTTTAATATGTTGTCAGTATTACCTACTCTGAATTTGAACCAAAAATATTAAGAACTATGTATAGGAGCATTTCTATTCTTCTATTTACCCATGTAATAATTTGTTAACAGATAGTTACATTTTCAATGTGTGTATCTGTAGGTACATAAAAACATTACGTATACACAGTGTATTATAAACCCCCATTTTGTCTCACCTTGTTTTTTTTTGCAAAAATCCATAGTCAACAAGGTTTCAAACAGGAGACTAAAACTTCGACATCGCTACGGCTTGTAGTTTTTTTTATAAAAAAATGTCAAAGTTGGCTCATACCCGGATCAACAAATTCCGAAAACATTTTTTTTTTCAAAAAATCTAACGTATTTATTTAAATTCTGATTACACCAATTGATTAGGCGTATAATACTTAACCTTTCTACAATTTTTTGTTGATTTTCTCTTTATAGAGAAAAAGAAATTTAGGTATTTGTGCATTTTGGTTATTATTTTTTTATTCCGGATGACCGCCGTAGTAGCAAATGAAATCAACACGAAACGATATCTTACACGTGTGTTTATAAGCCATATTAAAATCAAGTGCTACAAGCTTGTTTTGAATAAAAAATCAGTATAATTAGTCTTTATTTGTAGTATAACATTTTATTATAATTATACTCTCTGGAAATTGTTACCATTGTATAACAGAATTTGTGGCTACTAGGTATCCTATTGCAATAGGACTAAATATTAACTTAGTGGTAACTACTGGGAATTCAAATTCCCATCTCTTACCACTAAACTAATTGGTGGTAACAACTGGGAATTCTTTTTCCCAGTAGTTACCACCAATTAGTTTGGTGGTAACAGTTGGGAATTTTAATTCCCAGTTGTTCCCAGTGGTAACAGGTGGGGAAAAAATTCCCAGTTGTTACCACTGGTGTCAAGTTGGTGGTAACAGGTGGGAATAACCCGCATCACCTACCGACCGCCGTAGCTCAACCCTTATTACTTGACTTATTTTTTAATGCCCTGACGGAAAATATTGCTGCCATAGGTGGGGTGAACGATTTTATATTATTGGGCGATTTTAATATAAATACGTTAGGTTAGATATTTGTGAGGCTACCTTAAGAAAAATGGTCGAGTTCTTAAATTATATGAATCTCACGCAACATTGTGTCTCAGCCTACTCACTTCACAGATCATAGTGAAACATTAATTGATGTTGTCTGCTCCAATATGCACGTAAGTAACGTTGGCGTAAATTGTATCCCGACACTGAGTACTCACTCGTTTCGCACTTGTGAGATACAAGCAAGAAAACAACGTATTCCCCGTTAATTGGTGACCTATAGGCCACTGAAAAATATAGTAGATCATCTAATTAGCGACATAAATTCTTTGGCATTATTACATAATCTTACAACTGGAAATGTGAACGACATGGTCAAACATTTTAACCAAGGCTTAATTACGTTATTTAACGCCCTTACACCTGTCAGACAAACATACGTGAAAGATTGTTCGCACCCCTGGATTACTTACACCATCAAGGAAAGGATGAAAATACGCGATGAAACTCACGCCAGATATAGACTTAGCCAACTTGACTCTCACAAAACGTACTACAAAGAACTAAAAAATATAGTCGACGTAGCATTGCACCATGAAAAAACGGCTTATTTCAATCGTAAAGTTAATCTTTCAAGTAATCCGCGTGAACTTTGGAAAAACATCCCTAACTTTAAGAAAGCTGATCGCGACTTGCCGAGATCACTGTGTAATGCTAAAAAAATAAATTATCACTTTTTGACCAATGATACCTATTAGCATATTATCTTATTACCTGACATATTATGAATTTCACAAATTTAGTAATAACGTTTTTAAATTAGAGCCTGTAAGTGAATTACTAGTCTTTAAATTATAAATATTAGATGTCATATACCAAAGAAAAACGACCAAGATCACCTATGTCCGAGGTGGGGATCGAACCCACGTACTCAGCTTTCGCGGCTGATGCCTGTACCCCTCGGCCACTCGGTCTTAGCAACCACCGGTCAAATTAATCGGGTATATGCAATCCCTTACAAGGCTAGGCGCCTTTGACCATTCTCTAAGGGCAAGCACTAACTACATGCCTGCACCTCCTATTTAGAATACTTTACAGTTTTCTAGAATAGCTAGAGAGAGATGATGCTGCCATCTATTGAACATATTGTGAAAACACAAATCAAATTATTTATTAACTAAATATTTTGATTTGTACTTTAAATTTTTCTCCAGTAGTCACACTACTTAATACTATACAAATTATAAATATTAGATGTCATATACCAAACAAAAACGACCAAGATCACCTATGTCCGAGGTGGGGATCGAACCCACGTACTCAGCTTTCGCGGCTGATGCCTGTACCCCTCGGCCACTCGGTCTTAGCAACCACCGGTCAAATTTCTCGGGTATATGCAATCCCTTACAAGGCTAGGCGCCTTTGACCATTCTCTAAGGGCAAGCACTAACTACATGCCTGCACCTCCTATTTAGAATACTTTACAGTTTTCTAGAATAGCTAGAGAGAGATGATGCTGCCATCTATTGAACATATTGTGAAAACACAAATCAAATTATTTATTAACTAAACATTTTGATTTGTACTTTTAATTTTTCTCCTGTAGTCACACTACTTAATACTATACAAATTATAAATATTAGATGTCATATACCAAAGAAAAACGACCAAGATCACCTATGTCCGAGGTGGGGATCGAACCCACGTACTCAGCTTTCGCGGCTGATTCGCGGCCTTACAAGGCTAGGCGCCTTTGACCATTCTCTAAGGGCAAGCACTAACTACATGCCATGCATGGTGCAGGCATGTAGTCAGTGCTTGCCCTTAGAGAATGGTCAAAGGCGCCGCACTGGAGAAAAATTAAAAGTACAAATCAAAATATTTAGTTAATAAATAATTTGATTTGTGTTTTCACAATATGTTTACTAGTCTTTAAATTAATAAAATAAATTACAACAAGTGCACAGGGATAACGGTGGTCTTGATATAAATATGGTTTTAATGACTCTACCAACAACATTACATACAATAACGGCAATAGTGAACAAATCTCTAAGAGACTGGTATGTTCCCTGACGAATGGAAAGTGGCGGTTGTCAAACCTATCCCAAAAACCTCAAACCCTAGTAACTTCAAAGAGCTGCGTCCAATTAGCATACTTCCTGTCGTTTCAAAAGTACTGGAAAAAATTGTTTGCATTCAGATGACAGCGTACATTGAGGCAAATAACGTCCTGCTAAAAAAACAATCAGGTTTCTGAAAGTTCCGAAGCACTACCACAGCGCTAATAGATGTAGTTGAAGATGTCCTAGCTGCACAAGACGCTGGTGAGGGAACATTACTTAATTGGTGTTACTGGATTTTTCTCGCGGATTTGATACAATTGACATGAATGTACTTCTATCTAAACTAATATTTCTATGGATTTGACAGTACGAACTCTGCGATGGTTTCATGGTGACCTCAGTGGTCGAACGCAGGTTTCTCATGGGGATGGCACTGAGCCCATTTCGGGTACCTTGCCTGTCACTAGAGTAGAGGTGTGCCTCGGAGCTCTATACTGGGACCCATCCTGTTTAGCCTGCACAGTGCGGATTTAGTCAATAACTGTAATTATCAAATTTACGCCGACGAGATTCAGTTGTATTTATCGTTCAAGGCATATGATGCCAGCGTAGCTTTGAACCGGTGAACGAACATAAACATGGAAACCACCCTTGAGAACATTGCCATTCAAATTATCGGGACTATTAGCACACAAACACAAATACACCCACATTGAAATAAGGCGATACGCTTACAGACTCGAATGAAAAATAGAAAGAAGTAAATTATAGTCATCTCTATTGCACTAACATGAATAGTTAAGTGTAAGCGAAATGCATATAACGTCAACAAATACCAATCAGCTACAAGAATTCGCTAATGACCTTCATGCAATGATTGCTACTCATAACTGGCAACCTAGACGTTTGCGGGTATTTAAAAATGTTGTGACATGGATAGGTTTATGCCGTAAATTAGAGAGCCAGTCAAGTAATTCACTATAAAAATAATTTATATAGACGCATTACGTGACAATTCTTAATACCTCTTCATAAGGCGGTTTCTTTTAAACCGCCTTATGAAGCTATCAGAAGAGATTCTGCCTGAAACACAGTTCGGCTTCCGACCTGATCGGGGAACCTGCGAAGCCATTTTCTCATTACGTCAACTGCAAGAGAAAAGCAGAGAACAGGGTCAAAATTTGTACTTCTGCTTCGTTGACCTTGAGAAGGCTTTTGACAGTGTTCCCCGTGAAGCCTTGTGGATGGTGTTAGCAAAGTTAGGATGCACGGAAAAATTTATACGCCTCATGAGACTCTTGCACGACGACATGGAGTGCTGCGTCGCTGTAGGTGCCGATGAGTCGAGCTTCTTCCCCGTCACCTGTGGGGTTAAGCAGGGGTGCGTACTAGCGCCTACACTTTTCGCCCTATACTTTGCGGTAGTTGTCCGTGAAGTTTTGCAAAGTCAGGATACACCGAGAGGAATTCGCATCCGCTTTCGCACCGACGGCAACGTTTTCAACCTAGCTAGGTTTAAGGCACGCACTAAAGTCTCATACACTGTGATCTCCGAGATCATGTATGCGGACGACTTGTGCTTCCTTGCGGAATCCCCAGATGACCTTCAACAACTTGTCACTGACTTTCGCGAATCGTGCTGCAAGTTTGGCCTAAAAGTCAATGTGAACAAGACGGAGGTTATGTCACTTGACATTCACGGTCGGGAAACACTGACAGTCACACTCGGGGACGATTTGCTGAAGCAGGTAGATAAGTTCCGTTATCTGGGGAGCACGGTAACATCTTCGTGTGACCTTGATTCGGAGATCAACAGCCGGATAGGTGCTGCTGCTGCAGCGTTCGGCAAGTTGGATGCCAAGGTCTTCCGCTCGCATGACCTGAAGCTGGCTACAAAGATCTCCATATACATGGCGGTGGTGTTACCTAACATACTATACTCCTCTGAAACGTGGACCATATATCGTCGTCACATTCGCACACTAGACCGATTCCACCTTAAATGCCTCCGTAAAATCTTGAAGATCAGCTGGTCCGACAGAGTCCGGAACACCGAAGTTTTACGGAGAGCCAACGTGGGTGGAATCGAAGTCTACCTAATGCGACGTCAGTTGCGATGGAGCGGCCACGTCTCAAGGATGGCAGAGGATCGGGTGGCTAAGCGCGTCTTTTACTCTGAGTTGAAGGATGGCAAGCGAAAGCATGGCGGGCAACTCCTCAGGTACAAGGACGTGCTCAAGCGCCATATGAAAAACTGCGCCATTGAGCCATCACAGTGGGAGGAGCAGGCCACCAATCGTCCTGGGTGGAGATCTTTGGTTAGGAAGCAAACTAACTTATTTGAATCCCGACGTCGTACAGAACTGGACGACAAGAGGGATAAGCTGAAAGCCCGACCACCAGCGGCAATCAGCTATCACTATGTGAATGGTGTTCTCTCGTGCCCGTTGTGTACACGGGTCTTTACTAACAAGATCGGCTACGTCAGCCACACGAGAGCACATGAGCGTCTACATACCTAGGAGTTGAAGCAGTCGCCGTGGCCGAAAACGGTCAGGGAGCATATATATAATTTATATAATTGTTGCAGTATAAATATACAAAATATACCCAGTCTTAAAATGTAGTAATGATATTATAAAACAGACTAACACAATGTAAGGGAATATTTCTTTATTTATTAATTTAAACTTTACTGCACAAAAGTAAACCTTAACGCCATGAGGTATACTCTACCAGTCATCACCTTGCGGCAAAGTAGAGGAAATTGTAGGCGGAGCAAATATATTAGTACAAAAATTTGGTGTATAATTAATTAATTATTATTCGTTGTTGTGTAATAAGAAGAAGAAAAGATTTATTGTATAGTATAATTTCTTAATAGCAGATATGGGACAATGGCCAAATTGAACAATGTGGTCAAGCGTGAATTTAGTTTAGGAAAATGAAAAACCCAAAACGTTATAATAAACATTAATTACTATAGGTAAACAAGAATCTGATGGCATTTTTAAAAGTGAAAAAATAGACGTTTACATATGACAACAGTTAACTGATGAGTACAAATCGGTTACAGTACAAATCAGTATGGCAATCTTATTAAACTGCGTAAAACCCCTTTTTAGACAAGTAAAATTCTTTTCATCACACTTGCTGTCTAAGCGCGCCATTGCTTGCGCGCGTAGTGGAAGTAATAGAAAAGTGAAATTCCCTAGGGAGTAATAGAAATATTAGTAAGTCATTTAGTAATATTATGTCGTAAAACTTATTTTTTGGTTGGCAAGTGCGATGAAAAACATTGTATACATCACGGTCGGTAAACGGAATACTAACTCGAGTCATAAAAGCTCTCCGCCTGAAGGCGTCGGGCTTCTAACACTCTCGTTAGTAATTCCGTACTTACCTCCCTTGATGCACAATGTACTATTATCTTTGAAATGAAGAGAACCAATTATAGATCTTTTGCTATGCATCCAATCATTTTCTAGTCTCTCTTATCGGACACCTTTTACCCATTTGTCTCTACAAACAGCATCTTGCGGTAATCTGAATGGAAAAAATTAAAATGCGATGTAAAATGAAAATATTAAATTTAGTTATACATTTTTAGAACTTCGCACCTACTTTTGCATAGGTAATAGGTAGTTCAATCCCATGAAAGTGAAAAAGGAATATATTAAAATGTTATAATTATATTGAAATCAAATCTCAGTTAATAAAAAAAACTTGCTTCATTGGGCATAACGACATTCCTATAGTATACTACCATTTTAAAACGTCATATGCTATTGTAAAATTGTATGGACTTACGACGTTTTAGTTTAGAACGGTAGTATAGAAAAATGTCATAAATATTATTATATTTGTCGGAGATATGAGTTACTAAATCTAGAAAACGATAAGCAATGTTTTGCTTGGAGTGGTCTTTGCTAGGTCCATGCAGGTTTGCAGGTAGATGATACCAACCTATGAACAGGTGGCTGGTGACCTGACAGTATAAAAGGTGCAGTGTTCATCAATTCATTCCCGTGTTAGACATAGAACGATTCACTCTTGTCTTGTTTTGTGAAGGGTTTACATTCTTACGAAGGAAGTTATTTCTATGTGGTATGCATCTATGCATGGACGCAAGCTTAGAACTCTCCATTCGTTTTCTACTACTGCGTAGATGCGTAGATACAAGATTCTGAGTACTGTTAGTAACGAGTAACGAGTAGTTAGGAGGCAGATAACTAAAATCCTACCCCTCTTAGCTCGGCTGTCATTAGGGTCCCCGATATCAGAAGTGGGATAAAGAATCAAGGCTCACGTAACAGTGAGTACTGGTATTGTATCACATGTAAACGGTAAGGTTTAAAATCGACAACAGTTGGTAAGGTAATGATTGTTCACTATGTTTGCAGTTAAGTTTGATTTGAGTCGTGATTTAGAAAACTGCTTTGTTCTTTTTTTTGTGATTACTGTTGTAAGAAAACGTGTGGGTAGGTATCCTACCCTATTGAAAAAAAAAAAAAAGAAATAAAAACAGTAATTCTAGTGATTTCAAAGTATATCATGACCCATACTTATTTCTTACTTAGTTGTGAAATACTAGCAGTACCAAAATATGGGCAGGTAGCCCTTTGTTTTGTTTTGTTTTCGAGTCTACCAAAAATTAATTTGTGATAGTGATAAATATTTTCAATCCATGCCTTGTGTTAAAAGTTTTCTATGCGTGTGAAATTACCGTTACAGATGTTCAACTTCAAGATCAACAAGCTCACTGTCATAGTAGTCTACAGATTCATCCATGATGAATATGCTGTGACGATGAAACGAGCGCAATTTCTTGCGATACCTATGTCCAAGAAATTAAGAATTGAAGACGCCAACTCTATGGTTATTTTGGAGCAACGGAAATTAAAGGACAGGTTTCTTTCCAATTGTTTTAATGAAAAATTAGAAGCAGTAGTTTAAAGAACTAACGGTTGACATTTCTGTTTGTAACGTTAAGTTTTTGTGTTCTTAATACGTTTTATTATTTGCGAGATTAATTTGATTATAGTAAAGTGAAGCACAATCTTATTTTGATGTCGAGTATAAGATGAGGTCAGTGTCTAACCTCAAACTTTAGGTACTTAGTGTTATGATTTATGATTAGGTCTAGCATTCCAATTATCTCAACATCTGTTCAAAACTGCTTATTGCTAGTCTACTTGAAAAAAAAAAGGAAATCAGTCGGCTTTGACTTTACTTTGTTTTTGTGATAAAAATGATATCGTACAATTTGATGATTAAAGTTCAACATGGTGAGTCAGAACGAGCTGCCGGCCTGCAAGTTGTTGATGTCATGCCCGGTGGCGTAGCAGGTGTCGCTACTGCCTACCGTGAACACGTGGTGCAGCACGTGGTGTGGACACGTTGTTAATCCGCTGAGCAGTTCACATTTTTGTTGGGCTATTTGAGGTATGAGCTAATTGGTGAAACTAATGTTGTTGTAGCCATCGAGGGTTTATTCCCTTTCGATTCTATAGAGTTGAAAAAAAAATGGAGGAAGAAATGCAAAATTGAAACTAAATTAGACATCAGTGTTACAGTTACGCAAGTTTAAAATAAACAAGTTTTATTAAACGCATTGAGATCGGTTATAATAATTTCTGAAGGGTGATGATGATGGTCATGATGGTGGTCATGATGATGGTCATGATGGTGGTCATGATGATGGTCATGATGGTGGTCATGATGATGGTCATGTTGGTGGTCATGATGGTGATCATTGTGGTGATCGTGGTGATGATCATGATGGTGGTTATGGTGATGATCATGTTAGTGGTCATGATGATGATGGTGGTGATAGTCATTTCTCATTATTTGGGCTGTCCATAGTTTCAATTTGACTACTTTAGTTTAATTAAAGTTGTGGATTATAATTATTGGAATTAGTCATTTAGTTTGCAATCGTAGAATGAAACATTTTACATTCAGTTTGGTTACCTTTTCTCAGACTGCATACACCATTTTATCATTCGTAATCGTAGGTGTAAAATCGGATCTATTTTTCCGTCTCCGTGCGGCCACGATTGTGGGTGGCATGCGTTTGGTTTGATGGTGTAATCGGTCGATGTGTTTTTGGTTTGGTTACCGGATGGAGGTAGACCAATTTTGTTGTTGCTGGATGGAAGCAACTGTGGTTTTACCAACTTTAGAGTACTGTAACCCATTTGTTGGTTTGTTGAAGTGTTTCATTTGACTATTGTTGAACTATGTCTGTTACTGGCTAGTAAAGTAGTAAGTACATAGACTGACTAGTCTATTCGAATGTTAATGAAGTTGATTTTAATTCCCTGGGTTGATTACACGAGTACCTAAATAATTTTTAAATTTAATGAATTCAAATCATCACTCATGTGAGCTTTCAATGGACCGAGAGCAAGTCCGAGGGATTGAGCGTGATCTAATAATCGCATCGGAAGTTCCGAAGCATGTAAAAGGTGCACGTGGACTGCTTTTTATGTGCAGTATACTCTTTGCGAGGAGTAGCACTTACGCGGCTGAGATGGTTCTAACTTCTGATAGGTTATTGGATCCTAACAATCCGATGGACAAAAATGAAATCTGGTGGTTATGGTGTAACCTGGTTGAGTAATTTACATTTTTGTTTCAGTCGAGAGGTTGACTCATTTGAATCATTCATTAATTGAGATCATTTTGACTTATCATTTTGGTAATGCCACAAAAAAAAAAGTTATTGTTGTTAAACGGGATGAAGTGACTATGTCACAATGTGAGTTTACGATGGACATAAACGTGACTTGGGTTCCTTAATTTTGATTTTACTGGTAACTAAAACTGAGCTGGTGGCACTATCAAAATTGTCTAACAAATTGAAGTTCATGATGATTGAATACAGATAACATTTTGTTGTTCATTAAAATGCTAGAAAGGCAAGTACCAATTGAAGTAGATGAAGATTGTTGTGGTATGAAGGATGAGGTTCTCAGTTCGGTTGGTCGACCGTACCAGAGGCTTGATCGTAGCCGTAGCCCGTTAGAAGTCGGTGTCTACCTTTGAGTAGTCCGTGGGTACGCGGTGCGCGATAAGCTCTGGCGGAGGTCGGGTCTTGCAGAGACCGTAGAGTCATAGGGTTGACTCGGCGATCCCTTGGGGATGCGCGTAGTGTGGTTATGTGATAACCAATAGGCCACGAATGAGAGACCTGCTTCCGAAAGTTTGCCGTCATGTGTTTTACGTAAAAGGTGGCTATGAAAGCCAGGTGGTACTTGTCTGGTCTTGCATTTAAATTGGTGGTAATGAATTGACTTTAAGTGAATTCTAAATTCAGTTGCAAAGAATGAAATTATTTTCCTTGAGTTGAGTTGATTTTACGTAGACAGATAATTTGGTCAGGAGTAACCGAGTGGTGACAAAGATTACTGATGTACGTGTTTGTTTCAGATACAAGCGAGGACGCTTGTCTTGTCAGTATGGCCGTGTCGGAGATATGAGTTACTAAATCTAGAAAACGATAAGCAATGTTTTGCTTGGAGTGGTCTTTGCTTGGTCCATGCAGGTTTGCAGGTAGATGATACCAAAACCTATGAACAGGTGGCTGGTGACCTGACAGTATAAAAGGTCACTACTGCAGTGTTCATCAATTCATTCCCGTGTTAGACATAGAACGATTCACTCTTGTCTTGTTATGTGAAGGGTTTACATTCTTACGAAGGAAGTTATTTCTATGGGGTATGCATCTATGCATGGACGCAAGCTTAGAACTCTCCATTCGTTTTCTACTACTGCGTAGATGCGTAGATACAAGATTCTGAGTACTGTTAGTAACGAGTAACGAGTAGTTAGGAGGCAAATAACTAAAATCCTACCCCTCTTAGCTCGGCTGTCATTAGGGTCCCCGATATATTTATATTCAAAATTACCGAAGTTATCTGTTTACTAACACGTGAAAAGTAATTCTAGAGAATTTAGAATTACTATAACTGTTTTTACACCAGCCTTCACCACATGAAGGCCTTTTTAATTCGTTTTTACCGTTATTTATAGAAACGCATTCAGACGTCCGTCAATTACTGTCAACTCGGCCAGACTGAAACAGCTCCAGGAGTAGTTTTTTAGGAACGCCCACTCAAGAGTAGTTTGCGTTGGGTCACAATTGCACGGACAGGATGTTTCCATGGTTTATGTGCGTTCACTGCTTTGAACAAACTTCATATCTTAGGCAAATGGTGCGACCAGAATAATTTAGTATTAAACTCTTCCAAATCAAAATAGATGCATAGATGTTATTAGGTACAAAAAACAGATTGAAATCATTGCCGAAGTGAAATTAAAAAATTGGAAAGAGTTATTGAGGCTCGTAATTTGGGCTTGCTGATGGAAGTGATGGATGATTCTTTGAGGTTTGAGAAATATATTTTCAGAAACAATGCGGAACTGTCTTTATCGTCTCAAGGTGCTGTACAATATCCGCTTGTATATCTCCGTCGATATGCGTGTTAAACTATGTGAGGCACTCATACTCTCTACAATACTAGGTACTGGATCGGACTAAGAAAGTACTTCAACGAATTCAGAACGCTTGTTCCCGTTTCTGCTTTCCTATTCGACGACGTGCTCACGTCACCCCTTTTTTGAATCGGCACGATATAATGAATATGACTTCTCGTTGATCACTCCATTTTGCGACATTACTTCTTGGAATTATAAAAAATCGAGAACCTTCATATCTTTATGATAAATTTTATTTTTCTCGGCGTGACATTAGATATGCAACGCCGCACAACACATCGCGCGGCTGCCGTTCGTGGTAGCTTTACTAGCTTTCGCTTTGCTGCCACAGTACGAAATCGTCTGTCGGATTATATTTATTATTTTATATAAGCAAAAGTGTAGCATCTAGACAGCCGTGCGATTCCACATACTCACACGCATACACACACATATACACATCAACACCCACACGAACAACAGCGCATACTACTAGTACCATTACCATGTACATACATAATTACTAATAATCGGACACCAGTAGTCATTTTGCGACGAAAGTATTACATGGATATGACTGTTATTTAATTTTGTTTAGAATTCATATAGGTATAGGTGAAAAACTTAATAAAGTCACCTGTTGTATGTGTGAGTGACGTGTTCGAATAGGCATTTGTTTTGTTTGTGTTACTAATTTCAAATATGTGTTCTCTATTCGAATACGTCACTCACACGTACAACAGGTGACTTTCTTAAGTTTTTCACCTATAGGTACCTATTATTTTTTTATTGAGGTTCAGTATCTACGGTTTTACATTGAAAATGAAAATGAAAATGAAAATATTTTATTGCGTATCTTACAAAATACATTACAATTACTGTGATGATGCCTCTTTTTAAGTAATATAAATACTTGTATTAAGACACATCGCTCTTCCTTAATAGTAGCAGAGTATTGAGAACATAAATATATAGTTATGAGAACATAACTTGTACGATTACATTTGAAATAAAATAAAACAAAAATAAGATTACATTACTAAAGACTAAAGAGTAAGTACAGACTGTATACACAACTACATTCATACATTGATCGTTTGTTTATCTTACACAATACTTTTAGATGATAAGTACATAAAACACTGTGTGTGTGTGTGTGTGTGTGCGTGTGTGTGTGTGTGTGTGTGTGTGTGTGTGTGTGTGTGTGTGTGTGTGTGTGTGTGTGTGTGTGAGCGTGAGCGTGCGTGTGCGTGTGTGTGTATGTGTGTATGTGTAATTATATAGGACACTTATTTTCCAGTAGTTTTTCTATGTCTGAATAACTTTTTGTTTTTAACCATTCCGTCATTTTATTTTTGCATTCATGGGTGGTGGTGGAGTAAATGTCGATACTTTGGTTTATAACATTGTACAGTTTGGCCGATTGGGCTAACTGTTGCCTCCTTGCAAAAACCGTTTTAAATTTAGGAGGATTGAGTATTTTGGTACTTTTTCTTCTGCCAGACGCCAGTAATGGTTTGTAAGGGGTTTTTTTATGTGTTTTTATGACTATATGTAAAATGTAAAGTTTTCTAA
>JALPQI010021796.1:0-11762 GCA_025490895.1 Thaumatotibia leucotreta
TTGATCAAAAAAGTGGTACAGTATATGCGATTGGCTTCTACAATAGATAGATACATATAGATACTTAAATACATAGACAGCCACGACCAAGGAACAAATATTATGCCCTCGCTGGGATTCGAACCCGGAACCTCGAGATTCGTAGGCAGGGTCACTATCAACTAGACTACGGAGCCTGATTATGTTTACATAAAAGTTTTACTCAATCTAGGTAGTAGTAGTAAATCACTTTATTGTACATAGAATAAATGTTACTAAACAGTTATAAAGAAATGTTGGTACAAAGGCGAACTTAACCCTATCCTCTATAACTTAACCCTGGATCTCTTCCAGCTAACGTTTGAGTCATTGAGTGGAGATTCGAAAGTTTAGATAAACAAACTCACATGATGCACAATAAATAATAAATATACAATATCTCTAATCACCCACAATAGTAGATAATCATATATATCTGACGGCGGCGTCATCATGTAGAATCTAAAATGTGAAAAATATCCAATAGTAATCAATGTACAAAAACAACAGCTGCACCTGACCTGACCGATCAGGCGATCACGCCACCTGCACCCGCCCGGACCCTCTAAGTCCTATAAGTAACCTGACTGATGGTCGGTGGGGGCATTCTTGTCATCGAAATGGTCAGTTGCAGACGTAGTCTTATACGCTGTGTTATTTTAAGATTGATGTTTTAATATCGCGAATTGGTGAAGAATAAACCAGTGCTCAAATACGAAGTTGGTAATTGTCTCATTCATTGGACCCTAAACCCTACTCTTATTATAATAACAGAGGAGACGCCAATATACCTATACATAATAGTATATTTGTCCCACAGCACTGCCAACAGAAAGATGGGTTGGAGTATGCCGCGTGGTCGCGACCACGGGGTGTCATGGCCATCAAGCAGGGCTACGAGGTATGGCCTCTCTGTAGAACTATGGTCGTTTAGTAGGCCTTTTTTCACAATTTTTATTATTGGCTTATTAGTAGGGGTCGGAACTATGGGTGCAAAACTTTAACAAAACTTCTCAAGTGGACTTGACATAGCACATACATCCATAGAATATACATATCTACACACCCACACATTGTAAGTTGAGGATTCCAAGATAGGGAATAAAATTGGATATAGATTTTTCAATAATATTTGTATTTTTCTTGGCTAAAGTGTTCCCATATGTCCATTTTAAAGTTTTGTTAAAGTTTTGCACCCATAGTTCCGATCCCTACTTATTAGTCTTTAATAATAGCCTGGATGGTAGAAATATATAAATATGTAGGCATTTAGACATGTCGAAATATTGAGAGAAGATTAAGTAGGTAATGGTTTGTTGTAAGTAGTCAGAATGGAATTTTGAGTTTGTTGTAGTAGTAGCGCTGCTTGTTTTGTTTCTTAAAATATTAAGGTGTAGATATGTACAATCTACTAGCTAGCACATGGGTGAAGTATGCCGCGTGGTCCCGACCACGGGGTGTCATGGCCATCAAGCAGGGCTACGAGGTATGGCCTCTCAGTAGAACTATGGTCGTTTAGTAGAAGTTTTTCAGAATTTTCGTTTTTGGCTTATTACCCCCTTATTCATAAACGTTTGTTAACTTAACAAGCCGCTAATAATTGTTTGTCCCTTTTGCTCTTATGGACACACTGTTAAGAGCGAAAGGGACAAACAATTATTAGCGGCTTGTTAAGTTAACAAACGTTTATGAATAAGGGGGTTAGTCTTTAATAATAGCCTGGATGGTAGAAATATATAAATATGTAGGCAATTAGACATGTCGAAATATTGAGAGAAGATTAAGTAGGTAATGGTTTGTTGTAAGTAGTCAGACTGGATTTTTGAGTTTGTTGTAGTAGTAGCGCTGCTTTGTTTTGTTTCTTAAAATATTAAGTTGTAGATAATGTACAATCTACTAGCTAGCACATGGGTGGAGTATGCCGCGTGGTCCAGACCTCCCGACCATGGGGCGTCATGACCACCAAGCAAGGCTACGAGGTATGGCCTCTCAGTAGAACTATGGTCGTGTAGTAGACGTTTTTAAAATAGATATAGCCTTTCTGTTTGGTTTTTGGCTTGTTAATCTTTAATACTGGTTTAATTAAATACAAACATAAATCTATAGGCCATGAAATATGTTGAAATACAGAGCAAATTATTAAATAGTTTCAGAAAATGGGTAATAGTTTGTTTTTAGTTGTCAGGCTGGATTTTTGAGTTTGTTGTAGCGCTGCTTGTTTTTTTTCTTTTTTAAAATGGTAAGTTGTAGATATGTACAATCTACCAGCTAGCACAAAGGGATGGAATATACAACGTGGTCCCGACCACGGGGCGTTATGGTCATCAAGCAAGGTTGCGAGGTATGGCAGTAGAACTATAGTCGTTTAGTAGACGTTTTTCAGAATTGATATAGCTTTTGTGTTTCGTTTTTGGCTTGTTAGTATTTAAAAATGGTCTGGATGTTACATATATATAAATATATAGGCAATTAGATATATCGAAATACTAAGCAGATTACTAAGTTTTAGAATTTGAGTAAATATATTGTTTTAATTTGTCGGACTGGACTTTTGGTTTTGTTGTAGCGCTGCTTGTTTTGTTTCTTAAAATGTTAAGTTGTAGATATGTACAGTCTACTAGCTAACACAAAGGGCTGAAATATACCGCGTGTTCCCGACCACGATTCCTTATGGCTATCATGCAAGGCCACGATGTATGGCCGCTGAGTAGAACTATGGTCGTTTAGTAGACTTGTTTCTTTTGTATCTCACATCAAGAGCAGACGTAGACTTTTTTTATCGTCTGAGGCTTGTAATTTAATGCTGGTATTGCCGCTCCATAATAAATGTGGTCGTCTAATAGAATTTATTTAATTTATAGCTTTTCTTGTTTAATACTATTAAGATTTTATTGTAACTGTTTCAAATTAGAAGTAGGTAGTTTTCTTTGGTTTGTCGGGCTATAATGTAATGATGTATATTTGAATGTATATTTTTCCATTTTTATCATAGTTGTAGTTGATAAATAATATACAACGGAACAACCAAGTAAGAAGTACGTGATGGTATGGTCTCGCCCACGGGCGTCATGGCCATCAAACATGGCTGCGAGTTATGGCCTCGCAGTAGTATTGTGGTTGTCAAGTAGACCATTTTGAACGTAGTTTGTGTTTTATGTTTCTTTTGTTTTTTTTTATATCAACAGTAGGTTTACCCTTTCTGATACAATAAATCTGTGACTTATAATGTTTTCATGATATCTTAGACGTGTTAATATGTCCAGATTAGTATTATGGTTGTCAAATAGACCAGGGGCCTATTTCTCGAAAGCTTGTAATTTGTAATACAAGCGGAAGTCCTTATCAAATTAATAATGTCAAAAAGAGACTTCCACTTGTATTACAAGTTACAAGCTTTTGAGAAATGGGCTCCTGGCCCCTATTTCACTACAGTGACAGGTGTGACAATTGTAAAATATCACTGTTACTGACGTCACAGGCCTCCGAAGGCTACGTAAGTTGTAGCCGTAGGCTATGGAGGCCTGTGACATCAGCAAAAGTGATATTTTACAACTGTTGCACTGCACTTCATACCGCCGATTGTACGTTAAATCAAACTTAAAAGACGTAGATACATAAGTATTACAAGGCGTTGCTCGCTTTCTATACGAGTATGTAAGGTTCTGGCAGAATATCAGCGATATGGCTTGCCGCAACAATATGCTGAGCCACCGTCTATGCTCTACCACGACACATGGTCAAAACAACCAAGATTTTTGTTTGTAATTCTTCTGCAAGTTTAAGTTCTGCCTTTTCATTCTTAATTTCTCTGTTTTTATACCATGTAAGTTGAGAGTAAGGAAAAGACTTTTTCACCACACTGCTCGTAAACACGCTGTTTGTCCTTCAATTTCAGAGCGCAAAACTGCGTTTTAATCTATAGAGGTTAAAGTATTTTTTTTTTAATCTTCTGGATAGACTAAAGCAATAACTTATACGGCCTGAGAGTGCAATAAGCTTTTTGACGTTTGAACTAGACAGTACGTTCGACAACTCAATAGTTTCAAACAGATTCATACATATGAACCTTTCATAATATTATATTCATTATGCTAAAATCCAAATTAAATGCCACATTTTGTTGTAAAAGGCTTTTAATTAAGAGTTCTAAAAAGTGAAAGTGTTGACACTGCAAATTTCAGAACGCATCCGAGTATTTTTTTTAAATTTAAACGAGTTCTGTCGGATAAAGGATAAAATTGGTGATATATCTTAGTTTAACATAGGTACTTAAGTGGCTTTGGGGTAATTGCGAGATGCGAAAGTGGGATAATTCCGAAAATCAGAGAAAAATCGCCAATAACTACATAAGTCTCATTTTGTAATCCTGAATTTGTAAGCATTGCCATGCCAAGATAAATATTTGAGGTTATTGTTTTATTATTTGTTGATTTGTTTATTTTTTGGAAGTTGAGGACTTGCAAATAAATACCTTCTAATTTGTTATGTTTGAGTTTTATTTCGCATGTTTCCTCGCTTTAGTGTGGTGAAAAATGTTGTGTTTCACTCGGCAGCAAAGCTTGTTCAACTCTCGTGCCTTAAAACCCTCGCATCGCTCAAGATTCCTCGCTGCGCTCGTGGTTCATAAATTGGAAATTCTGGAATCTTTCGCTTGCTCGGGTTTCAATATTTGCGCAAGAGTTAAACAATCACTTTGCTCCCTAGTAAAACAAATAACTATTTCCTCGTTTCACTCGGGCTCCAACTATCACCCTCGTCGAAAAAATAGTACATTTCGATACAAGAGCAAAAAAAAATTTTTTCGTCGAGGGAGAAAGTTGGAGCCCGAGTGAAACGAAGGCGACAATTACCCGAATTAAAAAGAGGTTTTTAAACGTGTATTGAACGACTTTTTTTATAACAAGTGCCTTAAAAAGAGAAATTTACGCACGTGAAGTTTACTTTTCCACACTAGTTAGAAAAAAATAAAAACTTCTGTTTAACTCGGGAGATTGTTTCACTCGGGCTTTCACCCTCGTCGAAATAAAGATTTTTTGCACTTGTATCGAAATGTACTATTATTTATCTGCCTTTTCTTTCTTAATTTCTCTGTTTTTAACCATGTAAGTTCTGGAAATTGAGTAAAGTCTTTATCTATCTACATACCTTACCCCGTGCCCTAAGTGAGATGGACTACTAAAGTCTATTAATATAACACTCGTGTCAACCCTGGCAAGTTGTGACGTCTTGCATCGAGGGTGTCGCTGACAAAGCGCATCATTTGACAACGTCCGTCGCAGGGCGCCGCCCATACGGGCTTCTTTGTCATTTTTGTGAAATGCAGTGCTATAGCTATAAATTATACGTGTTTCTGAGAACTTCTCTAAAAGTTTGTTAATTTTGATATTACGTCTTTGATATTGATTAAAATTAGTAGGCTGGTCGAGTCAATGATGCTAAGCAGTATTATTTATTTATTATTATTATTTATTAAGCAAGCAGGCAGTTAAAAAAACTGGTGTAGCCTGTATCCAGTGTCATTGTGACAATAATCAATATAATCATAGTCAAGTTGTAGATGTGATGTACTTGTCTAGTCCATTTTTGAACTTATTTACATATTGTGCTGATCCACTACATTTCCCAAAATATTTGTATGAAACCTTCTTTTTTTGTTACCAAATCCTTATGCATTTTTCGTTATAAAAAATGAACGTTTCTTACAAACATTTTTTTCATTAAAAAAATACCTATTTTACAATGGCCCAACAAATATTTTTCTGAAAATCAAAGCAGCCCATAATTATGTATAAAAAAAAGTCTCTAATAAATAAGACGAATTGTAGAGAAAGAGAGGTGGGGTCAGTTTTAAATGGTGGATATAAATGGCATCCGAATAGCATAATTAGTTCCGTACGTATAATAAAACTTGACCATCATTAAGTTTCTTTTTCATTTATTTCACAATGTTATTTTTCATTACACAAAGCTTTTCAGTTATTTTCGAGCTATAACTACATCCTTACTTATTATTGTTCGACGTATTCTTCAGCATTTTTTAACTAGGTCGGAAAACATCGTTTGTCCTCAAGCTTTCAAACTTCAAAACCAACATTATTTGACCCCCAACCACTTATAGTTATCATGCACATCGGGGTCAAGTAATACTGGCTTTAAATAGCCATCAAGCAATGCGAAGGAAACGTCAAAGTTGCCCATAACCAACGATAGATGGCGTTGAACTAAAGAATATATAACGCGACGCCATTCTTATACCAACTTTGAAATAGTCGTATAAACGTAAACTTCGTGATTGCAAGAGGAACTTTATACGTAGAGTTACAAGGTTGATATTGGCAATGTAAGTGGGGGGATGTGAAGGTTATTTGAATTTACGATGTCACATAAAATGGGGGTATTGGGGGTGTTTTGCTGGCAAATTTAGGGCATGTATGACTTTGGGTAAGTTATGGTTTTAGAAATAATCTTATTTATGGACTTGCATCTTGCAATTCTTGCATGAGATGCGTGTTTCGTTATTTCATTACCTACAGTCGTCGGAGGTGGAGTCGTACAGGTGTCGTCGAAGAAGTGATCAGTTTATATTTTCTTAACTATACTTACAATTAGAAACTTTAAAAACATATTTTTATAATTTATTTTACTTTTAAATGTGATATGGAGGTACTAAAAAGCATTCTTGAAATATGTGACATTGTAAAGTAAAATAAATTAAATTTTAATGATAATAAATTATATTCGCCTTTCAAACCAAAATGTAATAACTAAAGAATATTATATAATAAATAATCCGAAAACCTTTCAATTTCGACTATACCTACTTGCAAACTATTTGTACTTCTACTGTACTTTACTAAGTGAATTTTAGTGCCAAAACATAAACTTTACCATTTTTATCCAAACCTCAAATAGTTCTTAAACAAATTGACCACAGTCCAAAACAATTCCTTCAATATAAATCATCAAAACTATTCTAAATTCAACTCCAAAAAGACATAACTCTATACAATATTATACGCACTTACGCCATTCTAAAAATAAGGTATTAAAGTAGATAAATCAAACTAACCCTATTCTGCTACGGGTTAAATTAATTTGGCCGATAACGCCCTCTGGCGACGCGGTGGGAAATTTAATTTTCAGGCAGTTTAAGGGTTGAGTCATGCTTATAGTGTAAATTGTTTGTTAATTAAAAAGTTTAGAGTGAGACACTTTATTATTGTACTAGCGACCGGCCCTGGATTCCCTCAATTGCAAAAGTGATACTGAAACTTCTTCAATCACTACACTGGCTATTTTTTTTATTTATTTGATAAATTTAAGGGTTGGAATCATATTGTCAATGGCACCTGTGCCACCTTTTTGTCAAAGGCATAAGAGCGAAAAAGACGACACGGGTCAGTATGAAAGTCGGATTGCAAAAAAATAGTGCAATTGTAATTAAAGGTCTCTGCCCACTAAACCGTACCATACCATAGCATTAACGTATCAGACAAAAAACTATTCTTTGTATATAAAAGTATAAGACGGTGTTGGCCGGCACCGGAACGTCCTAGTGGACATAGTCTCATACTTCTCAATACAACGAATAGTGTTTTGTCTGATACGTTCATGCTACGGTATGGTACGGTCTAGTGGGCAGTGACCTTAACATAAAAATCACAATCTCGTCAATTCTGCTACGAAAGTTAACCATACAAAATTACAAACTATGCGGTATACTCTGTCCGACAACCTTCGGCAGTAGTAAAAGGGAGCAAATTTAAAAGATAAAAAGATCATCATCATTTATTTAAGAGCTTGGCTCTTGTCGGTGGAGTAATTTCCATTATATTCTATTCTCTGCCTTTTCCTTCAGCTCTCTATACGTTTCAACTTCTTTAGTTTCCTTCAATTGCTCCATGTAGGCTCTCCGTGGTCTTCCTCTTTTTCTTTTTCCTTCTATCTTTCTTTCGATTAAAACTTTAATGAAGTCATCGTGACGAAGTAAATGACCTATCATTTTTCCTCTTCTGTTTTCTGATAAAAAGATAAAAAAACATTTATTTGTCCAACATAGGTAATACATTACATAATAGTATTATGTAGATGGTACAGTTTCGACAGTTTCACTATGTGGCGCCTTACAGCATATATATTGTGTGATGATCATGCATTGACATGCATGAAAAATACAAACCTGTATTTTTTTAATTTAAACTTTGAAAAAAATCTTAACCCAGAAAAGTTATTATACGATGAGAGAATTTTTAGATGATAAGGACGTTATGTAAATAATATGTAATTGTCAAATTGATAATAACTTTTCTGGGTTAAGATTTTTTTCAAAGTTTAAATTAAAAAAATACAGGTTTGTATTTTTGATCGCTCATAAAAATAATCAGTGCCAAATTTGTTACACAAAAACATCGTAAACTGTGCTGAGTGATCGTCACTATAAATAATATTTGGACGTATGCAAAAATGAACCAATCCACACTAATTTGTCATTGTAAAAATTTACTTTTTGTTTTGAGTTTATGTGTTAATTAGAACGAACAATTCTTGTGAGTTGGTTCCTTTTTACATAAATACGTCCAATTAGGTTAGACAATGAGCAATTAGCATGTAAAGCACTGTGAAGTGAATATGTCTACGATATCACGAGCTATATTAAAAACCAGTCGAATGGAGCTCGATTGTGTGGCCTGTTAATTCAAAATGCAATAGCTTCATTAATGGTAAAATATCCTTAATGACGAATTTCACCCCCCGTGGCTCAAGTTGGACCAATACATGAATATAAATGTAAATGCATCTTTACAATGTGATTGAGTCAATTTAGTATTTTTACTGTATAAATAATAATTATTGGAAACGTTTACGATTGCGTACCTCTTTAGGAAAATATTATTACATTTTTAAGTATGACTTAAAACGAGAAAACCATGTAAATTGCAATTATTGGGATCCCGGTATTTCGGTAATGTTGCATTGTAAATGCTATCTTCATAGAGTAAACAAAACATTACCTGCAAAATAGTACATTACGACACAAGTGCGAAAAACATGAAATTCGAGTGGCGATGTTTTAATACACGACCGATAGGGAGTGTTTTAAATCGACACGAGTTACGAATCACCTTTTTGCACGTGTCTCGTACGACGTTTTTTAATACAGATGGCCCTCCAAAGTTTTGGACCTGACGTTAAATGACCCATTTCTCGCACTAGAGCTTAAAAAAGGCGCCATCTGTACTAAAAAAAAAGTTTTTTTATTTATTTTCAAATTCTATGCTTTAACGATAAGGTTCAACTAGTAGTTTAGTTTCTTGGGTCGCTGTAATTGTATGTATTCTGCAAAAATTGCAAATATCTGCAATTTGGAAACACTGTATATACTCCAAGAATGTCTGAATTTAAACTTCCGTGTGACATATTAACTATAAATATAATTAAACGGTTAAACTCACGTGTATTTAGTCACTACGCGCGAGTCGCTTGACGGAAACGTGGGCACAGTGTTTGATAATGGAGACCTAGGTCCTCTGAAACATGTCGCGCGTAGTGGCTAAATATACGTGAGTTTCACAGTTTAATTAAATTATATCATGGAGCAAGAATATCATGGAACGTTACAAATCGCGCTTACATACCTAATGTTACGTAATTATACGTATACAGAACAAAGTTTGTGCAAAGTGTATTGACACTTTAACCTCGAGGAAGGAGACAAAAACAACCCCATTGGTCACTGCAATCTTCGATATTGAGATATGACATGGAGTGGTTATTACTCCCTTCGAATAGGTAATACAGGCGAAACCAGGGATCGGAACCGTTACTTTTTCTATACAAATGAACGGAGTAATTTAGAAATATGATATTATAAATTATATAAAATATTGAATAGTACATACAGATTTAAACTTTCACGATTATCACTCATATTTTAAAGACAAACGGGTCTTAACGGGTCAGGATATAAATTAAACGTAAGTTTACGCAATTAAGACCCGTTTGTCTTTAAAATATGAGTACATAAAGAGTATGAAACATTTTAAAACATTGTGTTATTTCGAGATTTTTGTAAATAACAGTTCCGATTAAACTTTTATAGGATTAACAAACTTGCAAAGTTGGCTTATTAATTATTATACGTTTCAGTATAAAAGACACATTCCAAGAATAAGAACAACAATGGTTTATTTTTTGCCATACTGTTATGATGAAAGATAATTTTACAGGTAATTTAAATATTTGCCAACTATTACTTGAAAATTATTCCTAATAATGCGTTTCTTTACCCATTTTCTTAACCTCCTGCCGCCCAGAGACCTAAAGTCTTCTCAAACAAAAGAAATTATATTCTATTTCCTACACAATTAATGAAAAATTCACTGACAAATTTTATTATATGGGGAACAGGAAGTTAAAAGCCCGAATCATGGTAACACATAGCGTATGTATTAAGGTGCATTCAGACCAAACGAGCATTCGCTGTTCTAACCCCCTGCTCTACGAAATTCGATCGTTACACAAAACGTGATTCGTAAAGTGGGGGATAGAATAGCGAATGCTCGTTTCGTCTGAATGCACCTTTACGCGCTATTTGGGTAAACATTTAGAGTTGTAACAACTCTATATAAATGTTGCCAAAATATCTTTCAAAGGGCAGTCCTGAGCCAATATTTTAATGTTAGAAACAATAGTAATTTAGTGCGACCACACGGCGGGACAAGCGGGACAAATCGCGCGTGAATAATGGAACTGTCCCGAAGTTATGAATTGGGCACCCTAGTGCTGATAAATAAGTTTGAGAACTTTAGAGAGAATGCGAAATTACGTGGTCATATTCAACATCGAAAAGCAACTGGCAATTTTAATATTAGCAGAAATAAAATTTTAGAGTGTAGATTTTGTTTTCTTGTAACCTTAAATTACATAAAATACGAGTATCATAATTTGATTTCTATTGCATTAAAACTATTTTCATATTTTACCTATTTTATAGCGATATGACCGGATATCTAACGAAAGAAAATTATCATGTAAATTTATTTCATGTACCTATTGCTAAAATACTAACCCCCTTATTCTTAAACGTGTTATAATTTATAATTTTGACATTTAACTAGGTATCTTAATGTAAATAACGTATTTTTTATTTTTTATTATGCGTCCTAGCAGGTTATAATGTACCTTTTTGACCAAATATAAAACCACAATGTACGGATACGGATGTACGAGTACATGATCACAATGGAATAAATGAATATGAATATGAAAGGAAAATTTGTCAAAAGAGGCACTTTGGGAACCTGTGGAGACGGGGAGAGCTCGCAGTTGTGAGTAGAAGTAATAAAAAACATTCCACTTTTAAATATTAAATATCATATACCAAAGAAAAATAACCTAAACTTAGCAACGTCGCTGCTGGGATTTGAACCAAAGTCCTCAGCTTTTGCGACTGATGCTTAAACTCGACCACTCCAGCTTAAGGTGCATTTAGACCGAACGAACATTCGCTCATTCTATCCCCCACTCTACGAAATTCGTTCGTTACGCGAAACGTGATTCGTCGAAATTCATTGATGATTTCCTAGAGTGGGGGATAGAATGAGCGAATGCTCGTTAGGTCTAAATGCACCTTTAGCGGACACCGGTCGAATTTCTGGTGTGTAAGCAATCTGTCATTTAACTGTTGCTTAAGAAATACTTATGAAGTAATTGTTGATGTGTCCATTTTCTAAACAAAAACTTCA
>JALPQI010021797.1:0-20558 GCA_025490895.1 Thaumatotibia leucotreta
TGTTTACTTCATTTATAGCACTTTCATATGTACGTGTGGGTAGGTATGTAGATAACTAGCTATAAACCAATAATAACGAATATAAATTCGCCTCATGCGATCAGTCATAGTCATATCATAAGTATTTGTCAGTAGGTAGGTACCTAGTTTAGTTTCGTAGTCATCGAGAGGGGGCCTTGTTCCCTGTCCTTGTCCTGTGGATAACCCAGTAACTTAGGTATCTATCTATACGCGGTTACATTTTTGTCAAATGAAATTACCTCCGTACACTCATTAGGTAGGTATCTGTAATTTGCATTAGACACAGGACATATATTGACAATATGACTGCAATAAAGAAGAACAGTAAAAATAATACAATACAATAAACGGTAAAAAAAATCTATGAACAACCTCAACAGACCAAGTCTACAAATGTTGACTTCCAGCCTAACTACCTAAAAGCCTGTTTGTGTTGATCAACTACAATCAACTTCAAAGATAAAGGAGCTTAAGTGCCTATTTATAGAAGACCTTGACAGTATCTGCAATGTATTACTCCCTTTGTTACCAAGTAAAGTAAATGACATGAACAGATATCTAATACCAACCAGTTATAACCAGAACTTATCAAACGAATTTAAGAATACCTACCTACCTATCTACTTCGCGCACCCATCAAATCGATAGGAATTCCGACGGAGAGATCAAATCAGTTAGGTACGGTTTCGAAAAACGATTCGTTAGTATGCATTGTGTAATAAAACATGACAGAATTAATGAATATTATACGAGTACCTACCTAGATAGGCTAATACATTCATCACATTGCAGTGACCTCTTCTATTCAGTTGTTTTCATAAGTACTTTTTATTTATTTCAGGAAGCAGGTGCTAGCTGCGTTAAATTCCAAAAGACCTGTCTAAAAGAGAAATTCACAAAGAAATATCTGGAGAAACCATATGACAATGCCAACTCATGGGGCAAAACCTATGGTGACCACAAGAAGCATCTGGAGTTCTCGGAAACTCAGTACAGAGAGCTATTCAAATATGCGCAGGAGGTCGGCATCTTGTGCACTGCTTCTGCCATGGACATGGTAAGATCATTCCATAAAACTATACGTAATCATTTATACATTGTACACGCACACTTACTGATATATTTTTTTACAGGTGTCCTTTGATTTCCTAGTCAACATGAAAGTGCCATTCATCAAAATCGGGTCCGGTGATTCAAACAACTTGCTGTTCCTGAAGTACGCAGCGTCTAAAAAGATCCCCCTCATCATATCGACTGGGATGGTGGATAAGACCGCAGTGAAGACTATCTACGATATCATATCTGCGCAACACAAGCAGTTCTGTCTCTTGCACTGTATCTCTGCATACCCTGTGCCTTTTGAGGACTGCAATCTGACTGTGCTGCAGGATTACAAGAATACATTCGACATCCCTGTCGGGTACTCCGGCCAGGAGTTAGGCACTGCTGTGGCGTTAGGTGCCATCGCACTAGGAGCTAAGGTTATTATCTATATACGATCTTATGGTTCCCATGTTCGATTAAATCAAAGTTAATGTTCGATTAAGATAAAATTAATTAATCAAACTGCCTATGGTTAAAATACTTAATTTAAATCGTACTGAGCTGTTTTAAATTGATTTGGACACGTGCATCAATTAAAAACAAGAAAATGGAACTTATCTTAGCTTCTAACCCCCCTTATTAATTTCATAAATGTCTCGTAAGTTAGCAAGCCGCTAAGTATTGTTTGTCCCTTTTGTTCTTATCATAAGAACAAAAGGGACAAACAATACTTAGCGGCTTGCTAATTTAGGAGACGTTTATGAATAAGGGAGTAGGTATTTACGAGTAGAACTAGGGATCGGATACCGGTTTTTTCTCCAGACAACAGAAGGGTTCGAATTCCGTTCTTTTTCGTTCTTTGATGTATATTTTTTTTATTAAAGGAGTAATTCAAGAATACCTTGTTTATAATTAAATAAAATGTTGAGTACTACATAAAGACTGTAAAACATTTTCAAGAATTGAGCTATTTCGAGATTTTTCTAAAAAACCGATTCCGATCCCTGGAACTTAGATCACAATCTTGTGCAGGTTGTCTTTAACAATTGTTGCTTTTGTCTTGTGTTATTGTAGGTACTGGAGAAGCACATAACATTGGACAAGAGCATGAAGGGCACAGACCACGTGTGCTCGCTGACGCCGGCTGAGTTCTCGCAACTGGTACGCGACGTGCGCGTCATCGAAGCCTCGTTGGGGACGCCTATCAAGAAAGTCGTCACCTCAGGTATGACACGTGTTGTGGTATATAACGTTAGGTGAATAGAGACTACGTCTGCTCGCTGACGCCGGCAGAGTGCTCGCAAATAGTGCGCAACGCGCGCGTTTTCCAGCAGTGTTATTCACTAAGGAAACCGCCTTGCTGTCAGCGCTGTGTCAGCGCTTCGACAGCGTCGAGCCTAAAAATGGTATTCACTAATATACTTTAAACGACACTAGTGCTCGGCGACGAATGCGGTGTGAGCTGGAACTACACTGAGTCGAGAGTTTGACGTTTAATATACGAACTTCGTATTCTCTAACGAAAAACAGCGACGAACTCGCCCAGAACCTCGCTCACAGCCTCGATTCCTAATGTCAAATAAAACAGCTAGGATTTTAGACAAGGCTGTCTCGACAACTGCATCTGCATCGTCAACGAGATCGACGGATCTCGTTGACGAATGCAGCGTCGAATGTGTGAATAAGAGAATAGCGTAGCAGGCCTCATTGTGGACACTCGTCAAGAAGGTCATCACCTCGGATACCTATGACTCGTGTAGGTATTGTTGAATATGACGCTGGGGAAGGGCAGGGGCCACGTATGCTGGCTGACGCCTGACGCTAATACGTGACGCCATCTATCTCGCCGAACGCGTAACAGTAAGATTTGACGACTAAGGTACCGAATACGCAAGTACGCTTGTATTGTTGAACATGATGCTGCATAAGAGTATAATGGGCGTCGTGTTGCGGCAGACGTTGCACATCTGACACGTCATGAATCGAAGAACTATACAGGGTGGCCCATTCGAATCGGTCAGTATGGAAAAGTCTGAAACTATAAGGCATACGAAGATTTGTTCTTAGGAACTATGTCACCGATTTTGATAAAAAGAAAAACTGCATTCATACATTTGAAAAAAAACTGTACCCAGCTCCAGCTAGAAAATCGAACCCGGTTGTTTTGTAAAAAAAAAACTTACACTATTTTTATTTAGATATCGTTTGTGTAGGTCTTAAGCTGTAAATGTCTCTAAGAAACATGATGTCTAAAATGAAAGGAATTCATTGTTTTCATATGCTTAAATTTATTTTACTAGGTGTTTGTTGTGTAAATCTTAAGAATTTTTTTTTTTTTTATATATTATCAACGTAGTTTTCATTATTTTTAAAATCGATGACATGGTTCCTAAGAACAAATACACGGTGCCTCGCGAGGAACCCACATAATTTTAATGCTGAATTCCTGAGCATATTTAGAGTATTTAATGTTATACACCGTGTTTCTGGTAACACTCAAAACCTCAGACACCCCAACAGATTTTTATTTTTTTAAACTTATGTATAGTATTCATTTTTTAATCTGTTGTTTATTTATTTTTTTAATTGATTTTTAATATTCTGTATAGCTCTACTCGACTTTTAACTCTACACTCAATAAAACAATTGCTAGCTACCATCATAAACCTTGAAACTATTTATTTGTGTACATTATTGCAACGACATAAGGTTTACCAATAGACAGCTACGTCGCTGTAAACCACTTTAAAGCTTTGTCACAATAAACTTCAAATGGGACAGCTAAGCAAACTTAACCCAACATTCAAAATGACAAGGTTGTAATTAGGCACAAGTTCGATTTCTTATGACACTCGAGCGTTTTCAAATTAGGCCAGTTGCACCAAGGATTAAGGACTAAAGCATAGATGTAGTACAACATTTATTATACAACTATCCTTATCTTGCTTGCCAATTAAATTCGGTGTCAAAAAGAGATGTACGTACGTTTTCTATTTCTGAATTACCTGTGATGTCACTGGGTTTATTTGAAAACTGTCAGTTGACATGTCGCTCCTAAGAATTAAAAAGCCATAATATCTTCTAACAAAAAGTTTATAAAAAGGTCAGTTGTCAAACTTTAGAATTAAAAAGACTTGTTATTATCAAATGTAGGTATGGAAAAAGAGTCTTTTTAGTCATGCATGACATTTGGGAATATTTCTATCTCTTTTACCACCAGCAGCAGTCTCTTTTTAGCAAAGTAAGTTAGAAAGAGACTGCTCTTGTAAATTGTATCTGTATAAAACCGGACCCTGATTATGACACTATCCGTTATGACTGCTTGCTTATGCTGATACTTCACATGTATTTGCGTTTTGCCTCTTGCTCCCATTAGTACCTAATACAGGTGGAAGCGAGAGTCATAATGCAATACGCCAACTGGAGTGCCTCCTACACAAAGTGCGAAGTATTCCCTAATGGTGTTGTATGGTGGTGTGTGGTGTATCTGTGGCAACAGGAATATGTTAACATTATATCTGTAAAAAATCGACTGTTTAGCTATCACAGCTCATAAAATAACAACCTGGTTACAGACAAGCGGACACACAGACGGGCGGAAAGAAAGTGAAGTCTAAAGGCCCTTCTCCACAATTGCCGAACATAGGCGATCGTACGGGACGCAACTTTAGAACTTGTATAGCTGCGTCCATATGATCTCCTAATATTCGGCCAATGTTGTTAAGGGCTGGAGGGCCGGGTCTCTTTTTTTTACACGAGAGTGTGTATCTTTTGTTCGTGTTTATAGCCGTTAGTTCATAGCATGTAGTCCGTTTTGCCATCCCTCCCAGTCCGATAAAAAATCGTGTCGGATCTCGCTCGCGTACTAGTGAATATGGCGAGGTTCACATTTTGTCGGGTGTCGGGCCGACTCCGCCCGCGCCGCCGCGCGCGTCGCTGCCACTGATTGAACAGTACGCCGACACCCGATTAAAAATCGGCCCGACAACCTACATAATGGGAACAGTAACGCCGACACACGATTGAAAATCGGCCCGACAGTCGACATGTGGGAACGAGCTCTTCAGGCACTTAGTCTCACCGCAAGCGAGTCAACAATGAACTATTGCAGCGGCGAACTATCACCGCCATGCGAGTATCGCCATGTTTCTTTTATTTACACGGGATTGTTCGTTTTTATACGTAGGTATTTTATACCACACGAACGACCAAATGCTCTCTCAGAAATGTTAAAGTATAAAACTATATTACGCAAGAAAATAAAAAAAAACTCTTTCAATTCATAGATATTTACATATAAGTAATGACCAATTATGTATGTACATAAAAATTATAAAAAAACTTATTTACAATTTTATTTACAAGTTACGGTTTTCGCAGATGTTCACGGGCGGGGCACATAATCTAGGGGGTTGAGCTCCTGACACAGACGATAGTGTAAAGGGTGTTGCTGGTCGTCTCTTAAAATTCTCCAAATATTCTTATGATCACAGTTAACCGACGACCAGCTTGTCGTACGTGTGCTAGCCGTCGGATTAACGCGAAAATACTCTAAGACGGCCTCCTCGAAATCAGGGTTCATTTTCATCATGCCTTTCTCTGGCCATTGGTGGTCGAAAAAAAAACCGTAGTCCCGAAGTCGTTGAGTAGCTGCGGCCATGGTGGCATTTCACACGGCGACACCAAACTCCTCGTTATAATTCCTTACCGCTAAATTGACATTGTCATTGCAGCGTGCTAGCGTTCTTATTTCACAGTATTGAACGTTCGTGAATCTAAACGACATGATAATTAGAAATATCGACGGAATGAACATACAAATTAAATTGACAAGCAACGTCAAACTCGTAGCGAAAAAAATTATCGTCCAGGTAACCAGCCATTATTACCAAAATACCCCTAAATACGTACTGAAAAAGGTATACAACCTTCAGCAATGCGATATGCACAATGTTGTATTACGAATGTGTAGACTGGGCACGTAAAAAATAACTAAAAATACAAAAAAATATAAAAATATTACCCCCATCAAGATATAGTTTAATCGATTCTACTCCCGATTCTGAACAAACGGTTTTCTGGTTTTTGGTGTTAAGTGAAACACCGTGTATAAAATTTCCTGGATTCGGCTTGGTTCCAAAGATAATTAACCTTTTTTCGGAAAAAGTTTTTCGACGTAACTCGTCATAAAACTTCTTTTTGATTACAATGCTGCCACAATGTGTTCTAATATTACCACACTTTTTGCCTGACAATCAAAAAATAATAATAGACTTGACGAAAAAACCTGTTCCTAAAAAAAAAACATTTAAAAAATTAGTTTTTCAACACACTTGCTCGTAACGTAGGTATTATTGAACCGCTATTAGGCTCATAATCCAAGATATTAAACACGCGTGCTTTTTCATTACGTTATTGTTCTAGTGCGGTAATATCATAACCCTACCAAGTATGTTTGCAAACATTTGCAAGTATTATGTCACGTAGCATTCGAATTTAGCCAGGTTATGTTTATTTTTTAAATTGACCAGAGTTGACATGTGGCAGAAATAGCGGAATCCAGAATATTACTACAAAATACTGTCAATTTTCGTAAATAAATAAATAAAATATTTAAATTGCGCATCCAAATTATTAAATAATTATATTAAATGTAAAGTTATCGTATTTTTATTTTATGATAATCGTTAAATGATTCGCAGTTTTTTTTTTATATTGGCTGTTTGTCGATAGGATTGCTGCCTTACAAATTTGCGCGCGTTTAAAAATTTCTTAGGTATGCGCGCGCCGTTTTAAAGTTACCATTATATTTGTTATTCGGAGTGGAGTGAATTTCAAATGTTTGTTGCGTTTATTTTGTTGTGTTTACTGTTATTACTTTTATCACCTTTTATGTGAATTGTGAACTTCAAGTAATGAACAAGAATAAAATAAAAAGGTTAAACGTAACTTTGGGATACTAAGTAAGTACTACTTACCTAAGTAAGTAGTAATTACCTAGCAAGAAATTGGCAACAAAGGTTAGTAAAAGTGTTACTAAAAGCCGGTTATTCCTCGCAAGTGTGTTGAAAAACGTCGTATGATACTCGTGTGCATTGATCATTATACTCTGCTATTTTAATGCGCGCTCGCTTGCAGCTCGCGCGCACAATACCGCCTCGAGTATAATGTTCAACTTAGCACACTTGTATCATAATGTACTATTAACAAATTGTTGTTATGATAAAAAGTATTGGAAATGTTAAAAAGTATTCAAAAAGTAAAAAATTTTTTTTTTGTGGAATTTGACATTTGGTCTCATAATATTTTTTGTTTATTTTGATGTCTAGAATGCATAGTTAAAATTATGTGGTTTCCTCGCGAGGCGCCGTGTATTCGTATGTCTTATAGTTTCAGACTTTCCCATACTGACCGATTTGAATGGGCCACCCGGTATACACGGATAGGATAGGTATTAAATGTAGGTACCGGCCTATTTTTAATACGACATAGCATAAGTAGGTACCATACTGCAATGGCTTCGATACTGGATTTAAGAAAAACAAAAAATCTTATAATAAATGCCTAAATGTTACCTAAAGCGCTACTTAAAACGTCTTTGTTAAATTATATTTCTCATAGTTTTTCTTTTTTCATCAGAAATCCCGTGCATCGATAAGCTTCAAAAGTCATTGGTGATGGGCAGTACGAAGAACAAGGGAGAAATCTTATATCCCGGAGACGTTAAAATCAAGGTAGCGGAGCCGAAGGGACTTAACGCGTTGCATTTCGAAGACGTCATCTATAAGACGCTGGTGTGCGACAAGAAGGAAGACGAGCCGCTAAACGAAGGAGACTTCTGCTAATGTCTTGATATCTGTAAACATTCGTCAACCTTTTTACAAGGAGATAAGATTTATTTTTGTTTCCCCATCACGTGGTGGGAGGAATCCATCATCCACCCACCATCTGCCTGTTTCACCATCCTCGAATAAAATATATCTGTCAGATCGATGTTACTTTTATATGCCTGTGTAAAAGGATAATGATAATTTATCTGACGGATATATTTCTCCGGAGGTTATGAAACAAGTCGTAAGTATGGCACTGTAATATAGGTATCAATTCGAATATAGCGACGTCATAGTAATATTTAACCAGATGTACCTTACAAGCTACCCTAGCGTCGGTTAAACCATCATTTTCATTATAAACGTCGATTGGTACAAGATGTCTTCTGACGCAGAAATATATAGTAAGGCAGCTGCTTGGAATTAATCTGTTTGTCCACGAAACTAATTGATCTCAGAAGATATGGGGACATACGAATTTCGACGTAATAGTAAAAATAGCAGGTAGGTACTTCCGATTCTCGCTAGCCTCTTGCATTACTAGATCGAAAATATGGTTTAACCCTTTTCTAGGCATAGTATACCTACCTACACTATATCGACCACATACCAATATTATCAATAGTTCAAATTAGATTGTACTTCAAATATACCTATGTGTCTGGTCTTCGAATAAAGCACAATTGGAATAAGGACTGTTCATTTTACTAAGCGGACACGAAAAACCTCACGTAAATATATTTTTCTTTTATCATATTTTATTTTTATTTGTGAAATATTATTTAACTAAAAATAGACAAATAATAAGTAATGTCTCAATTTAATATATTAATTATCGGCAACTAGATTTTTAGACTACTGTTTGGCCACGAAACTTATGTTCTGCAAACTACTTTTTGACATTTTACAACTAGTTGCGAACTATACACGTTTGAATTTTTTCAATGTTTTAGTTTTTCGTCTATCGTTTCTTAAGTGTATCTTCACAATAGGCCATTACCGCTGTACAGGATGAAGATGAAGACAATTTTATGGATGTCGTCTTTTTAAACAAATTCTTTGATTATTTAATTAAATAGCTCTAATGTCTGACCCTTATGATGTGCCCTTGCCAAATCAGACCAAAATAACCGGTGAGAGATACTATGTCTTTGATAGACATCAAAAAACAGATATTGGATGCCATATTTTCTATAAATATCCCCGCTAACTTGGCCCTGTTGCGAAATAGGAAGCAGTTAAAAGACCATATAATCAAATTGCCTCCAAGCAAGGGCGTTCTTCCCGAAATTGTTTTTTTTTTTTATGATTTTCTACTCAGGCACATACTCTTCTACGACAGCATGACAGTATTAGCACTGCGGTAATGTCAGTACTATCATATTTTAGGTACCTTTTGTGGGCTACCAAAATGCAAAAATTCCATACTTATTTAGTGAAACTACGTAAAGTTCAATAGCCGATTTTAAGGCATGCAACTAAGATTTCTGTATTTAGACTTCGGTTAATCTTCAAGCATATGACACTCTCTAAATTGCTTAATGATTTAGTGTAACGTCGACTTAAAATTTCCTAGATATGCAATTTTTCACACTGAATATTTTTCTGTACACCATTGTGCAGAATCAATTTACGATTATCAAATTGAATATGTCTTATCAGATATAGTAATGGATACTTGAAAAGCAAACATATATCAATTGAAAAAGATGGCTTTGTTAATTTCATGGCTGTAAACTGTTCATCGATTGATTTTAAAACCGATGTATACCTACGTCTATACGTTTAAGTGTGTCCTCTTAGTAAAATGAACAGTCCTTATATTTGTCAGTATAGTTTGATCCGTAGCCTAGTTGGTAGTGACCCTGCCTACGAATCTGGAGGGTTCGAATCCCGGCGAGGGCATTATTTGTTCCTTGGTCATGGCTGTCTATGTATTTAAGTATCATCACAAGCCTTAATTAATTGAGCTTACCGTGGGACTGAGTCGATTTGCGTAAGGTGTCTCAAGATATTTATTTATATTTGAATTTTGGGGGAAAACCTGCTACTGGAAAGGGTTAAAGGATATTGATACATAGGTATATACTATGTAGTGTCACTGATGGATTATTCTGAAACTTATCTAATAATGTATTTTTTCTATGTGCCAAAAATAAAACAAAACAAATAAGAATCAAGTAACTACCTAAGTACAATTTATTTTTATACCAATTGCTCTTTAGGCTATAACTTGGCATGGGAGTCTCATGCTGGGAACTTTTCCTATCATGAAAAGATTGATGCAATAGTAGTAATTAAAAAAAAACGTTAAAAATATGAGAGGTGATTCTGATTACGTTGATGTTAGATGGTTAGGTCTACCCGTGGTATAATTATTGACTGCGTAGTCCGCAAGACCTAACACAATGATCCAGCCTGTCTGAGCAATAGGTAAATATTGATATATACCATTTTTTATAATAAGTTAGCAATGTAGTTAATTAGGTACCTATCTTCTTGTGCGCAATGACATGCTACGAATTTATAAAAGTAAACAAGTTATATATAATTTACTAATCGCATATTATCTTTATATTGAAATGAAAATACTCGTTTTTGAATTAAAGTCTAATTTTCGTTATGACCAGTCTTTCCTTTTGCAAGTCCCCCTTTACAGAAATACAAACAATGTGATACCTACGCGTAGTTTCTGGATAAAAAGCAACTTATTCTTGTTTATGAGGCATGGATGGCGTGGGTCGTCGATGGAAATAGAATAGGTATCGAAAAAAAATTGAACGACTGCACGTTTCATCATGACGTCAATTCATTCATAAAGATATTAGGGTGACGCGTCAATATTTCGCGGTGATTTTATAGCCAACTGGCACTTGTAAGTATATTTTTTTTAAATGTGGCGTAATATGTGCGGTAAATGCAACACTGTGCATCGAATCACTGTACGAGTCAAGGAGCCGGGATACTCGAGCATGCATTTTATTAGAGAGTAGTTTTATTTTGGTTGTCGTCTCGAGCGAGGAGCGCCTGGCCGCGGTGTGGTGTAACAGAGCTAAGTGGCGCAGCAGGCGTACAGCGACTTGGCCCGCTGCCCGGCGCGCGCGCCAGTCCCCGGAACGCCGGCCCCGCCGCCGCCTGCGCGCCCCGACACCGAACGACACGACACGACTCCAGCACACCCGCTTCCAATATACTATGGCGCTGCACTCGTAAAGTGACCGCGAGCTTTTCCGCCATTTAAATACTTTCTCCGGTGATCTAGTGCCGCTTGTGTTTACGCGCCTAGACTGAGAAATAGTGGCGAGGAGCTGCCGATTTAGGTCGCCCGGTTCAGTGCTAAGCAGCGGGATATTTTTATTGCTACTATTGGGTGCAGACGTACGACGTACGAACGCCCGGAGCACGTTACTAGTTAAATAAATTATTATTTATAGCGTAGAATCGTAAAGCTCATTCCATAAACATATAGTTATCCCGAACCGTGTATCGCTGGTCGTTCATAGTCGAGCGCGGAGGATGTATATTTGAACAGTGATCGACTCGGATAAAGAGCTATGATGACGCGAGACGGAAGAACGATGTGATTGATAAGTGTTGGTGTAATTGCTGCATTTAGGTGAAAACGTTGACATTTTAGTGCATTTTTGTGAAGTGTAGTGTTGTGGAGATGCATCATTTGTATGTGCAAAAAGGGGACCCGCTGTGCCCGCTGGGGTTCCACCCGCAGGTGCGGTGGCCGACGCGCTGTAAGCGGTGCTTCCGTGATTACAAGGAGCACGGTGGAGGCAATGGCGGCCGCGGCAGCACCAACCGCGCCGAAGACTTCACCGCCTCCACTCCTAGCCTTTCCAGTTGGAGCTCGCCGGCGTCACGGTAAGCTGTTCACGAGTAACTAACTTTAGGAACAGATTAATTTCTGATAAGGTGAGCAAGAGCCAAAAATTGGCAATATAAAGTCCTTTGATCGTGGATCACTCGCCACGGGATTACTAAACCCTAACAAACAAGATTGTTTCAACTGAAATGAAACTACACCTGCCACTTTTACATGTGTTGGCCATGCAGTGATGGTTGCAATTTTGTCGTCGTAGTTACCTATGTAGATAAAGGCATAGCATTCAAATATCGCAACGCGTGTTAGGGTAAAAGAGATCAGAGAGAATATAATCTGGTGTGCAAGAAATGCTTTGATTTTGATGATAAAAACGTAACCATCATCATAGCCCCGCTAAGGATAAGCCAGCTGACACTATGAGTAGGTACGACATGCGATGATGACAAACGAAAAAAAATCCTCACTGGCTTTATGGCGCCACAACAAATTTTTTCTTCTCTCAAAGTATTTGGATTAAAAAGTAGGTCAATTATTTCGGCGAAGTCTTGTGGCAGTGACCTTGGCTCACATTCTGACGACGATGACAAAACGATGAGTTGTAGAGTGATTAGCAAAGTCACAGAAATTTGTATAACTATGAATCCAGAAAATTCGAATGCCGAGGACCTGTTTAAAATATCTTGCAACAACCTAGGTTCCAGTAGGAAGATAGGCAGGTTCGTATAGGTTTTACTGAATTTCTTCAAGTTTCTTAACCTGTGACTGCTGGTCAAAGATGTTATTAGGGGGATAGGACTTTTGGTATTCCCTACAATAAATACCAAAAAGAGCCCATAAAGTTTACGAGGAATTTATTCATTAGTCGATGGGCTTAGGTAATATCAAAGTACCTAACATCAAATTGGTGGTTTTCAAAAGGAAATGCCTACAGGTTGTTCGGAAAATGGACTGTAATTTTTTTGGAATATTGATGATGCTACTTGCTATCATTTCATTATTGAACCTTGTAAAAGATTTTGGAACCCAGTAACTACAGAGGTGTCACGTGCACATTGCCGACTCTTCAAAAACAGAACGATTCTCTGTGTCAACAATAAAAGGTAGAATATGATATATGTATATATATATGTTAAACCGTAGAAGTAGAACTAACGTCGTCGACACAGTGCTTCCTTTTTGTGCGCTGGCGACCTTAGACACTATCAGGAATAGGTACAACACTGAATCGCTGTCAATGGAAAACTTGCGAG
The DNA here is from genome assembly GCA_025490895.1 of Thaumatotibia leucotreta. NCBI lineage: Eukaryota > Metazoa > Arthropoda > Insecta > Lepidoptera > Tortricidae > Thaumatotibia > Thaumatotibia leucotreta. The sequence goes on from JALPQI010021797.1 coordinate 12,981, forward strand.
AAATTTACGACCTCCCTAGTTCACGCTACCCTCTTTTGGACCTAGTTTACAAACATTAGGGAAAATACTCATACTACGTGACCCTTTTTTAAGCGTTTTATGTTCCCTTAGGTATTTATTAGGTATATATATGTGGCTTTGCACAGGGTAAGGTACCTAGTCACGGCATTTAGTTACTGAGTTACATGCGTTTTTGTCGAAGCGGGTGAAAAAGTGCCAAAATGGGTTTGTGCTATAATTGGGTTATTTACATCCTAAGGAATACGTGTGTACAAGAATATGAGTAAAATTATGTTTTTTTAGTATATTTCTCCGACCATAAAGTTTAGTACTCAAGGTACCTTGTCATTGTCACGCCATTTCTTAAAAGCGTTTAAAATTTGAATTATTTTGTCAATATTTCCGTCGCGGGTAGTCAAATGCATCTTTCTGACAAGGAAGGGTACCCAACTGTCCGACTCCGATTTGATTCATTTAGATATATGTTATAGAGTAGTCTAAAATAACGGACATTTTTATAAATAAAAATATATTGATTTTTGCAATAATTGTACCAAATAACATTTTGATACATATATTTTTTGCGTTATAGGTAATAGTACCTTTACATTTAAGTTACTAAAGTTTAGTAAATGTCGTGACAAGGTACCCTAGTTACGTTTCCATACAAAAGTTTCGACCGGGTCACTAAACTAATTAATGTTATAAATATTGATTAAAGACTTAATAGATCATAAAGTAGGTGTAGGTAGGTTATGTATATGTATAGTTGGGTATTTTATCCTAGTTTTACTCTATTTCTTGAAGATAATGACATTAATGACTTATCGTGACAAGGTACCCTGTTTAGTAAAATGTAAAATTTTATGTTTTACACGACTAAAACAGAACTTTATATAAATAAAAATGTATTGATTTCTGCAATAATTGTACCAAATAACATTTTGATACAAATATTTTTTGCATTAAAGGTACTAAAATAGTGCCTTTACATTTAAGTTACTAAAGTTTAGTAAATGCCGTGACATGGTACCCTAGTTACGTTTCCATACAAAAGTTTCGACCGGGTCACTAAACTTTATTGATTAAAAAAGTGCTTTAACGTTATTTGGATGACACCATTGTGGCACACTATGCTAAATATAGTTAAATTATGTGATAAATCATCGATATACACATAATTTTGTTGATTTTTAATATTATAAATGACCTTTTTTGTAATTGTTAAAAAGTGCGGTAATTATTAAATTTATTGTTGATTATGGAATTTCTTTTTCCCCTCACTAGCTCGTAAAGTGCTTGTTTATCCTTTAATACGAACGTGTAAAAACGCATATTATTCACTCGTGTGGCAAAGTAATGACCTTGGAAAGTACGTTACGTTTTGTTATCTGTTAAACGAAGTAGCATACTTTTAACAGATAACAAAACGTAAAATGCTCATGGAAATCATTCCATATTAATGATAATTAAATAATTTGTTTGAGAATTTAGTGTAAAATACAAATCTTTATATAATATGATGATTTTAACACGTAAATCCTAAAATTCCATAAGTAACAATTGTTTTAGTGAATGATGATAAGATGACTAGATGCAATCACAAAACGCAGAAAATGTCAACGTCAACATTGTCAATGAATATTATAGGTTATGTATGATCTTTATTTACCGACTCGAACACGCATAAAAATAGTAAACTAAACAACTTTCAGAGTGTTCTGTTATAATTTTGTAAAAATAATGAATGAGAATGATTTAATAATGCATTGGCGTTGGTGTGCAACTACAGGAATGTGTTAAAATTGTGCTGCGTTTACTTTTTCGTGCTAAGTTTACTGCGACAAAATCTTGCATTAAATACATGATGCATTTGGAAAATTATTATCACTAACCCGATGATGATTGTAATGTGAACAAATAATTACCTTTTTTGAGTTTCCTCGCTATAGTGAGGGGAAAAGTTTTGTGTTACACACGGGTGCAAATGTATTTTACTTCTCGTATGTTAAAACACTCGCTGCGCTCAGGATTCTATTTTAGAACCACTCGCTTCGCTCGTGGTTCAACTATAGAATCCTTTCGCTTGCTCGTGTTTCAATTTCATACTCGCTGGTAAAATACAACTTTGCACCCTTGTATAACAAATAACTATTATTCAATTATTTCAAAATGCCTTAGAATATGTAACTACGATAAGAAACTAACAGTTTTAATCTCATTAGTCATTATATTATGGATTGGGTATATTGAACACTTTCGTATTTCTTTCGCCCTTTCATGTTCAACATAAGAAATCTAAATAATTAACATGTATTTTTAAACAATTAACCTTTATCATAATTTAACATATTGTGAAAACACAAATCAAATTATTTATTAACTAAATATTTTGTTTTGTACTTTTAATTTTTCTCCAGTAGTCACACTACTTAATACTATATAAATTATAAATATTAGATATCATATACCAAAGAAAAACGACCAAGATCACCTATGTCCGATGTGGGGATCGAACCCACGTACTCAGCTTTCGCGGCTGATGCCTGTACCCCTCGGCCACTCGGTCTTAGCAACCACCGGTCAAATTTCTCGGGTATATGCAATCCCTTACAAGGCTAGGCGCCTTTGACCATTCTCTAAGGGCAAGCACAACTACATGCCTGCACCTCCTATTAGAATACTTTACAGTTTCCTAGAATAGCTAGAGAGAGATGGTGCTGCCATCTATTGAACATATTGTGAAAACACAAATCAAATTATTTATTAACTAAATATTTTGATTTGTACTTTTAATTTTTCTCCAGTAGTCACACTACTTAATACTATATAAATTATAAATATTAGATGTCATATACCAAAGAAAAACGACCAAGATCACCTATGTCCGATAATCATAATTCTTTAACTTCCAAAGATTATAAGTATACCCTTCACTATGTAACTTCGAAGTAGAAGTGCGTTTTTAGGCATTATAAACTTTAAATGCAATTTTCTCAACTTGTGCATTTCGGAAGTCGCAAATTCAAAAATTTATATAAAAATAGTGGTTCAACCTAAAGTCATGATTCTTTTTTTTATTGATAGCAAATCTCCTTTTTGGAACTATGCATATCTCAATACCTGCAACTAGGTACTCCCCGTGCACAGCCACATATGTATGTAGGTATTGGTAGGTGAGTCCTAGTATACCCAATAGATTCAACAAACGGCTAATAATGTTCATTGGTTCGACACTATAAATAAAATGGACAATATGGACATTAATAAACAAAATATCAAGCAGTCAATTAGACCGATGAACGCATTTCAATTGCGACGATGAAAAGTGAGGTACACTCATGATAGTCACGTTATAAAATGGTATTGGATATTAGAATATGGTCCTGCTCATGATGAGATAAGATCTCGGGCAGCTGGTTTACCTACCTATGTGACAAAAATATATTTATAAACCTCCGCCAAGTTTGGTATAGCGACGGTAGGTTGTGTGGCTATACAGGTGATCAATTGAAATGGGTCAGTATGGCGGTTTTGGAAACCATTACAGATAGCGAATTATTGTCTTAGGAACTATTAGATCGATTTAAGTAAAAGAAAAACTGCATTCATACACTTACAAAAACACGTGTACACTGCCCAGGAATCGAACCTGCACTTTTTGAAAAATAAAATTTCGTTATTTTCATTTAGTTATCGGTTTTGTAGCTTTTAAATACCTAGTAAATGTTACTAAGGAACATGATATCAAAAACTAATGTTGTAAAGTTTTTAGATCTAGTTTTTAATTTTTTTCTGTAAATATGTATTTATTAATGTAATAAACAAATAAAATGCATTGTTTTTAAACAATGAAGTTTTATTTTTCAATACTTCAGTATTTTTGTAAGGCTATGAATGCAGTTTTTATTTTTACTAAAATCGATCTCATGGTTCCTAAGACAAGATTTCACTATTTGTTATGGTTTCCAAAACCTCCATACCTACTGACCCATTTGGATTGATCATCCTGTATACAAATAGGTACATCGGGCAAATTTAATGGCCTAACAACGCAGAGATTGGTCCGATTTTTGTCAATACCTGGTTCTGAACTTCTGATGTTGGGAAACACTTTGGAAATGAGGGAACTCTTCACACTTTTAGTTACTTTTTTATAAACCTTAAATTTAAGGGAAGCTTCTTTAGGTCAAACATAATTTATTTGAATTTAAACTTTCGTGAGACATAATAGCTACAACTACATATAATTGGCTGTGTAAAGTTTTCCGAAGGTATGAATATTATATTATATTTTCCCTGCCAGCTGTCGTCTTAAGGTTCAAGAAAATGTGGCTCTTTTATTTTTATTTCCTATAATTTGTTAATATTCGTTTTTTTAAGTGAGTGAGGAGACATTTGTGCAGTTTTATTGATGAATAGAGCCTAATGCATTCGTCTGCAATCAGTAGGTACAATGAAATAAAAAAAAACGAATATGTAACTCGTGTCATTAATTCATTTTCTTTTTCTATTTCATTGTACTTGTTGCGGACGAAAGCATAAGGCTGTGTTCATCCATAAAACTGCACAAATGTCATCTCACTCGTTTAAAAAAAGATTGTTAACAAATTATAGGACATAAAAATAAAAGAGCCGCATTTTCTTGAACCTTAAGACGACGGCTATCAAGGAAAAATATAAAATTCATAGAGGCAGAAAACTTTACATAGCCAATTAAACGGTTAAACTCGCATGTATGACATTACGAATACATGACATATTTCGGAGAGCCTAGGTGCCTATTTCTCGAAAGCTTGTAACTTGTAATACAAGCGGAAGCCCTTATCTAATTAATAGTGTCAAAAAGAGACTTCCACTTGTATTACAAGTTACAAGCGTTCGAGAAACGAGCCCTAAGGTCTTCATTATCAAGCTCTGCGCCCGTGTTAACGTCTCTTACGCGCGGCACGTTTCTACTGGCACCATGGTGACAATATTAAAATATCACTGTTACTGACGTCACAGGCCTCCGTGGTCTACGGCTACCGCTTACTATCGGACGATGTGCTTGTTTGCCGCAATCATAAAATGGTTACTAATAACGTTTTACATCGTTAGTAAACTTATTTTTACTTTCCGAAAGACGTGACAATGGTCACAAGGCTTATAAACATTTTCGTTAATTCTTGACATGAGGTCCGGCCTGTGTCGCTACAATTGTCGTGTTTTCTGTGACAATTGTATTTTGCTTTGCAAAAAAGTAGGTTTGTATTGATGTTTTGTTAAAGTTCTTGCTATATATTTGATTGCAGTGGCAAAGAACCAAACGGCCCGTCCGTCAGTGATAACCGTACATATGTGCAATAGGACGGTAATTTAACAACTGTCGCACCAATCAACATGGTGAAATAGGGACCATATACATATAATTAATTTCTTTAAGAAAGTTTACTAGTGTTTTCTCTTAATTTGAGAATATATTTATCAAATGAGAAATATATTTATCTTATCTTATTAATATCCCAAGTAGCCTGTCCAATTTAACGCATATCAAAACGAATACCCCGTATATTTTATAGACATATCAACAAAACATCTATTTTAATTCAGAAAGTAGGTAACAAGTAGGTACTCATCTGTCGGCTTAACATCGGCTGAAGCCCATTAAAGCGATACAAGTAGGAAAATATTAGTTCGAAGTGTAAATTGTTGACAGTTTCTAGTGAATTTATGTGAGAAACTCATTGGCGATAAATTAAAACACGACCGAAGGGAGTGGTTGAAATCGGCACGAATTACGAATTTCCTTTTCGCAAGTGTAGTATAGTACAACATTTGATCAGTACCTAGGTATTAGGTATACACGGTGCCCATGAGGAAGGGAAAAAAAATCAACAGCGGATTTCTGACCAAATTTGAAGTTTTCTGGATTGAGTCTATTTTAAGAGAAAATTGTATTTTTTCCTAAAACTGTTTTAGCCCGTTACGCTATGATAAACGCATTTTAGGAAACGATTTTGTTTCCATGTTGTCTTAGTCCTGTCACACTTAATTGACAGACATCAAATGAACAAACAAAATCTTTAATTACCTAGCAAATAAAAAAAAAACTTTTAAAGTGCATTTTTCGCGATAGTTTCATTAATAAAATCCTTTTTTTGTATATTGAGGCATTCAAAACATCAAAAAAAAAACTTAAAAAAAAAAAATTTTTTTTGCAGATTTGACCAAAACTCACTTAACATTTTTTACTTCTTTTAGTCTCAGGAATATGCTGTTAAAATTTTTCCCTTTCCTCACGGGCACCTTGTATTCCTCCGCCTCGCCCTCCGTAGTTTCGACCTGACTAGAAATGAACCATCGTACAAGTCCTTAAAAATATGATGGGAAATGTAAAAAAAACTATTAATAATAAACACTAATCAAGGATGTTTTTTATATCGTTAAATTGGACAATTACTTGGGAGATTAACAGAAGTTGTCTGGTAGGTTAATTTGTTGAATTCGAGAAAACTGCCTGTATCACACCACTATTGGACATACCTAGGCCGCTCCCATACCACGCCAGTTTGCTTCCCTCCTCAGTCACTGCCCGTCACTTCGCGGATATCATCGCAATAACTATAATAACTAATAATATTACCATTATACAGGGTGTTTTTTATATCATTAGCCATATTGCAATATGTCTTGGGTAAAGGCGTAAAAAAATATTTGGTAAAACAAAAATAATCCATTTTTCATTATCCTTTTTGTTATAGATTTTTTTTTTTAATCCCATTATCTAACGAATGTTTGGTCACTATGATCACTTGCTTACTTTGCGTACTGCCCCAACATCTCATAACTGCCAAATCAGATTGGAAAGGGTGTTTGAGTTTGCAACTTTAATTAACCCGCATAAGGTAACTAATTCAATGCGTTATAACGTACGTAACAAGTTTCCTACGCGTGGTGGGGAATGGAGGTGGAGCTTAACTTGCAGGTAAATCCCACGAGACAGCATTATCAGTCTATCGCATACAGTACTAAATGACGGTATTTTGAGTTGCGCGCCGATCTGAGGGTAGTTTGACTCGAGCGCGTTTACGCAAGCGCACTCCTTCTTTGTTTACAGAGTGCTGTACAAATGGCACATGGCATCTTGCGATCAACCGAGCCAGCATAATTTGACCTCAAGAACGGAGTAACTTAAATGTTCCGTCATACTGGTTTACCTCAGATATCGATTCTAATGCACTCTCTAAGCAAATTGAATTGTTGATGACGACGAGCAGGTACAGGAAGGTATGCGCTTGGGCAGTTTTAATCAAATAACAATCGTGTGTGCATGTAGTTAGGACATTTTATTCATTGTTTAGTGCCGATGGTGGGGTGAGTGACGTCGGCTGATCGGTGCTTGTGCTTGTGATGAATTCCTGATTGGCTAAGACTTGACTACTCAAACCTGCTACCCTTTTGTCTGCCATCGAATCGCACGGATTGAAACAAACTTGCCTAGTGACCACAAATTATGTTTTTGCCGGATAAAAAACGGGAAAAAAAAACCAAAAAAAAGGGGCACTTTTTTTTTCAAAAATGTTGTGTACTGGTGAT
>JALPQI010021798.1:0-19457 GCA_025490895.1 Thaumatotibia leucotreta
TCAAAAATTATACGGGAAAATACTGAGAAACATCTGCCTCGTCTGCATTGAAAAGAAACAATAACCTTACGGAGGTGTTTGAACTAAAGGGCATCGATCTATTGATTTCGAAATTAAGAAGATTGGAAGATAATGGTGTGCAAATGCCGTCGAGACATCTACTATGCTGGCATCTACCACGGTAAGCTCAAGGCTTGTGATGTAGGTACTAGGCGACAATATATATGATAGATATACATACTTATAAGGCTTGTTCACGTCATAAAGTAGCCATTGCTGTATAATTTTTTTTTTTTGTATGAGTGTTACCTTAGTATTGGGTGTTATTACAAAGAAGGGTTCTTTGCCTATCTTCTCGGACGCTGTGGTTGATATTTATATCAAATTCTCCATAATTATGGACTTTTATTTAAACTTCTGGATTTAAGTAGTGTTTCTTCTTATTTTACCATTTTGGGTCATTTAGTTTCCCAATGGGTCTTAACTAAATTACAATACCGATACTACAATAAACTGTGAATCTCGTGTCTACAATTTTTATTAACTATTTCAAGACTAACATTGTTGAAATCGTCACGGAAGTTCGCAATTTTTTGGGCCTGAACTTTTGCATTAAGCATTATCTGAAGTTATTTTGATTTTGACGACTTTTCAGCGAATGCTTTTGGATATTGGATTGTTAAACATAAAACAGAAGAATCAATTTACAGTCCCATGGCTGTTAGAACTACAACATGGGACTGGTGCGTAACAGTAGAGACTGATTTTACGATGGCTACTTTATTTCGTGAACAAGCTTTATACATAGACAGCCATGACCAAGGAACAAATATTTGTGATAAATAAATACACAAATAATGCCCTCGCCAGGATTCGAACCCGGAACCTCCAGCTTCGTAAGCAGGGTCACTACCAACTAGGCTACGGAGGCTGTTAAAACTTGAATACACTTCTTTTTTGGCCACCTATAATATACTTAAGTCGACTTTTATTTTAGTAACGTGATATGATTAGATATAAAGATTTCCATCTGTTTTGTTCACATTTTAATCTTATTGCAATCATATAAAAACATCCTTAAGCGAAGAAATATAATACATTATCTTTTTATCAGAAAATACATTTGATATAAATTCTCCATTCCGTTTTCCTTCTTTTTGTATTCGAAGCAGCATTTCCTCTTTTACTGAATAGCCTTCTCCGGTTTCTATTTACAAACATTTAAACCGGAAAGAAACTGATTAACGGTTTTATTGGTATAATTAAGAGCCACGGAAAGCCATTTTTATGGAGCTGTAAAACAAATTACCCTCTGAAAGTGTAGATTAATAAAATAATCAATAAGCTAACTTTAAGGCGCGGGATGGTTAAACTGCCTTATAAACTTTGTAATGTCGTTTTAAATCGCGTTGTTCGCCATTTACGTAGGTTTTCTAACTTTTTTATTCGTTGTTTAATAGTTATGAAGTAATAATTTAATTATCATTTAGTGTTTAATTTGTATAGTCAACGTCATGAATGAAAAAATCTCAACTTGATAAACGGGTAATTGACGGTTGTCGGAAAGGCATTTTCCTAACTAGAGCGGGAAACTAAACTTTGCGCGTAAATTTCTCTTTTTAAGGCACTTGTTATGAAAAAAGTCGTTCGATATACGTGTAAAAACTTATTTCTTGCATTGAAATGTACGATTATTATTTAGGTAGGTTGTTCTTCTTTACTAACGACAATTACTTGTTCCTTTATCTCTCCATGTGTCCGATTTAGAAATGGACGAATGTTTGCTTTAGAGAACACTAGGCTAATATTTCGGTTATATATTCTATTTCCATCAAACCGCCGGCACAGAAGGTAATATTTTCGGTCACACAAGCCTGTCACTGGCAGAAGAGTCATAACTTTACTAAGCATAACTAAATGAAACAGTATCAGGGGTGAACTTAATTAGTATAATTACGATTCGCTTTATTGAGATTTAAAAATACTTACAGTTGCCGAATTCTAAGAATGAACTTTTGACAGTTTTAGATTGATCCTTATTAATATGAGGATAAGACTCACCATTTTTCCGATAGTTTTTACGTCATGTATAAGGCTCATTTCTAAACTGTCAAAACGGTTACTGTTAGAAATCGGCAACTATAACTTGTATTATAAAATTAACTATGGAAAATCAAGAAATAGAATATTGTTACGCCGATGGCATGATAAAAACTACAAATATGATTTTAGACACGTTAGAAGCGTTTTCAGCAGGCTGAAATGCGTTTTCAGGCCGTTTCAGAAGGTCCTCTTTCACATACTACAAAATCAAATATTCACCCCAGATACCGTCGTTTTCAGGCGCCTGAAACATGTTTTCAGGCCGTTTCAGGGTACCCTCTATCGGATGGCGCAATAACCTGAAAACCCGTTTTCAGGCGTTTTCAGGACCCCTTTTGGGCCTCCCAAGTACAAATCGGTATATAGCTAAATTTCCCATAGGAGTGAAAGAGAAAGCACTATTAGATAAAGACAGCATGAGAGAATGTTCTGGAAGGATGTGAATGAGACAGCTATAGAGAGAACATTCTGGACGGGTGTGAAAGAGAAACCTGTAGAAAGAGACAGCGATACTCTAGAATGTTCGCGCACCTAACTCGGGAACTTTCTAGAGTCGAATCTTCTCGTACTTTGTAGATTTGAGTGGCTGGTATAAATACACAGCATGACCCGGCCGAGGGGGAGTTTCTATCGAGACAGCGAAGAGCTAACATCAAGAGCGAAGACTGCGAATCTAACTGCGAGTTTGAGAGTGTAAAAGTGAATCAGTGTGACGTGTTAAGTGCGTGATTAGTGTTTTAGTTTCGTGTTTGTTCTTTTAATTAGTAATTAAAGTCTCAGTTTTAATTAGTGGCTTATTTATACATTTTCTATAGAAAACCCACCCCACGAACGTAACAATATAATAGATTATAGTTTATGCAAATAAAGCACACATTATAGAACAGCAAAAGAAAATATCCTTGCATGTTAGGTGAAAAGACGATTGGCGCTTGTTTGTAAAAGTTGATCCTTACCGTAAACAATGCATAACATACACAGAAAATAACCATGGCCAAGGAACCAACACTTATGATGAACACAATAAAATGCTTTGGTTGGAACCCGGAATCTCCAGCTAAATAACCAACACCACACATCATCAGCCTATCTCAGTCCACTGCGGGACGTAGGCGTCTCCTATTAACTAAGCGTATAGGCGCATTTGAAGGTAATTTAAGTAAATGCCCATAATCGCCTCGCTGGGTAAGCGGATTGGCGATGGCAGTAATGTGTCCACTATGATGACATTGATGACGCTGACGCTGCTGCCCATCATCAATCAATAATACACGGTCGTCGAACTGAAGATTGAGCTCTAAAACGGGTGCGCAAAGTTACTGGTACTAAAAAGAATTACTAATACTTTATTCATTTCAGGGGAATTGACTTGAATCTATTTTTTTATTAATTTTAGAAAATAATATTCCTAAAGTAATGGTTTTAAGAATAAATAAATCTAAAAATATATTGTAAATTAAATGCACGTGTTTATTTTGACAGTTCGTTCGACCGCACAGTGCTGCGATCTCTCCGCCCCATAGTGGCAGAAAAAGTATCAAAAACCCTCATTGTCTCGTAAGAGAAGGGCCAAATACGAGTACAATCGGAGGCAGCGTAAGGACACTTCAGACGCGGGTTGATGAAATACCGACACACGTTTGGTGAATGAAGGCGTTAAACCCCTAAACGCTGAAGTCTTCGGGCAATTCGAGCGGATTTAAACGGCTCCGACTTAGAGCCACTTGTGTGCTTAGACTGCTTGCTAGACTAGATCTAAACCCCTCAATTATACGATAGCTTTGACTTAGAACCGGCAGCCCATAGAAGGAATCGAAATCTCGCGAAGATTTATCATTTTTTTTCCGGATTTAAGATAAGATTTTTGTTACACTCAAAGGCTGGGCACGTGGCCTGGCCTTGTTTGACTTTAGCAAAAATACATATATGCCCTGCCTTATTCATAAAAGACTCCTAACTTAACAAATCGATAAGTATTATTTTATGGAGTTTTTTTTAAACAAAGCTACTGTTTTACCTTCATCATCACGGGATCCTCGCCTCGTAGCGTATCAGTCGAAATAAATGCATCGATGGAAAAGTATTCACTACGAAATGTAAGGAACTAAGGATTTATATTATGAATTTTCTAATAGTTCTGTTTGCCAGGCTCTAAGTAGGTACCTACATAATAGTATTTTTTTATGTAACTGCTACAAAATGAGAGGCATAAAAACGAGTCAAAGACAAGTTTCGTAATAAAATAATTCGTTTTATTGTAGAGTCGCATTCATTACCTTGTCTACAATATTTAATAAACATTAATTTAATTTATATATTTACGGCCTGTTTAAAAAGCCCGGGATAAATATACCCATCAGATGAAATATAATATTCTATGAATATCAATTATACCATCGCTCAGCGATGTAATAATTTTGGAAAGCATAATCAACTTTTATGAAGAAATTCTTTTATTTAACAGATTAAAGTGCTGAAATAGAAAAACAATAGGTTGCTATTACTACGGCCAATTCAATTCAAACTCTCATCATTCAATATAAAAAAAATATTTTTCGAAATGCTGACAGGCATAACTGACAGGTAGATTTTTTAAACGCCTACTCAGGCAAAGATAATGAACAGCCATCTTCTGACAGCACACGCTCAATTTGCATCAATAATTGGCTTGCAAATTGAAATTTAAACTTGGCATAAAGTTTATTGTCGTTCGACAGTCTATACCTACGCGTATCCAAGACGATCTCATTTAGTCGTTTGCATAAATTGAAAAGGACCAGACGTCGAAAAATAACTCACAATTTATTTTTGTAGTTACAAGTCATTGAAGTTTAAGGAAAAAGGAAACGCTGCGTAAACGCCGTTTGACAACCTGTCCGGAATCATTATTTTTGCGGATTTAGTTTCATGGAAATATTCCGGTCAGTTAAACGTTAACGGGTAAATTAGAAATAAATATAAAATCAACATTACGCCAACATTTCATATTATTATTTATGGGTAGTGATGGGTCGTTCCCGGTAATTTCCCAATCTTACTGTGAGGAAAGTTGCCATTTGGGAATATTGCCCATACTGTGTTGGGAAAGTTTACTATTTATGGGGCATACAATTTATACTTTAATATTATGGATTAATTTCAAACTCGGTTATAATGATATTTTGTTTGAAATTGAAGGGTTTTTTATTGGATAAGTACTATGTACGAGTACCTACACAAATAATGGAATCTGTAAACACAATTTAACTCCACTTAGTCCACTTACACAATCTCGGGGTTAGGCCACTAAGGAAATGGTTAGAAGTGTCAAAACGTATGGTTAACCGGCAAATCCGGTGTCAGTTGGCTAGCCCGAAACTGCAAATGGGGCTTCATCACCATCATCAGCCTATCTCAGACGACGCATTATTATTATTTCTGAATGATCGTATCTAAATCTAAGGATTAATGTCTAACCTTATTCATAAATATCTCCTAACTTAGCAAGCCGTTAAGTATTGCTTGGCCCTTTCGATCTTATGGACATATCGATAGGACTGAAAGGAACAAACAATTCTTATCGGCTTGCTAAGTAAAGAGACGTTACTTATTATGAATGTATGAATATGGGGGTACCATGTATGTATTTGAAAATAGTATTAAGTATACCATATTCAAGTCTGATTTATCACTGCATCACTACATATCATAAAATAAAGTCACTTTTTCGGTCCCTATGTCCCTTTGTACGCTTAAATCTTTAAAACTACGCAACGGTTTTTGATGAGATTTTTTTTAATAGGCAGAGTAATTCAAGAGGAAGGTTTTTATGTAGGTAACTATAGTACATGTGCGAAGCCGGGGCGGGTCGCTAGTATTGTATATCAAAAGATAGTGGCGTATCTGAATATAAGTTTGAAGCAGACATTTCGGAGAGACGCGGCGCGGCCGGGCGGAAACGATGTAAAATTAAATATCTGAATAATTCATAATGCAAAGTTAATTCGACGGAAATCGACAACCGCCGCTTTATCGACTCTGAGCTTAAGTAACAATTACTTATTCTGATTAATTCATTATTTATGGTGCTCTACTGATTGTAGACTCGCATTTAAATTTCAGTTTGTGTAGAAATATAATCTGTGAAATTAATATTATGTCAGCCTCCGCAGCCTAGTTGGTAGTGACCCTGCCTACGAAGCTGGAGGTTCCGGGTTCGAATCCTGGCGAGGGCATTTTTTGTGTATTTATTTATCACAAATATTTGTTTCTTGGTCATGGTTGTCTATGTATTTAAGTATCTATATGTCACATCACATCACATCACATCATCAGCCTATCTCAGTCCACTGCTGGACGTAGGCCTCTCCTACTAACTATGCATATAGACGCATTAGGAGGTAAATGCCCATAATCACCACGCTGGGCATGCGAATTGGCGATCGCAGTAATGTATCCACTATGATGACGCTGCTGCCCGTCATCAATCAAATCAAGGAATGGTTAGTGACACTAATTCAATCCCATAGTCGACTCTTACGACTCCCGCGGGAAGAGTTGGGGTGGTGACAAATGTATTCTTACTGCCGTCACCACACGGCTCCTATATGTATCTATCTATTATATATATCGTCGCCTAGTACCCACTACCCACATCACAAGCCTTAATTGAGCTTACCGTGGGACTAGCTCGATTTGTATAAGATATCCCAAGATATTTATTTATTTATTATTATTTTATTTAATATTATACCAATATTTTACACGATTATGTTGGATTTTTAGTATGTTTATTACTTTCAGATCGCTACAAATTCCTAATGGAGTCTCGTAGAAGTTACACATGTTACTTCCAAGGCAATTATTGTGCAAATAGATCCTCATGCGGCCCTTGACGCAGCTGTCTGTCGATCTAGTTACCCTTATTCAAGGAGGCTTAAATATGCATATAATAAAGACGCCCCCCAGGCCCCCATCTATCGACGGAAGATCGGCTTATGCTCGTCGAAAACGCTCAAAGTTCTTACGTCACAAAACAGTGAACGTAAACGGGTCAACTTTTCCAGTCAGCGTTACGTTCCAAAAATGACGCTCTTATGACATTGACATAGACTTTTTTTCGATCGGCTAATGGGAATCGGCTGTCGACTGACGGGGGCCGCCTTAAAACTTTGAAACAAAAATTGGTGCAAACTTTGCTACTAATTACCTACGTATCGATCCATAATATCGTTCATAGGAGTTCGAATCCAAATGAAGGCTAGGAAATGTATTAATGTAAAACTGCCGTTCAACGAGTTAATCATAGTGATCGTTATCAACGTGCACTTTCCGTGGCAATGGCTATGGTTGACAGAAAAAGTAACAAATGTGAAAATGCAATTTTGTTCTATTACTCGTACCCTCAAAAAAAATTGTACTCTCCTTAGGAAACATACAAACTTTATACTACTTTATTATAGAAAAAATCTAATGTCATTAATTTACGACACATAATAGTACTTTTGATGACATATTGCAAAGTCCTTATTTTAATCAAAATGAATATTCTAGTAGGTAACTATTTCAAGTGGAGTAAGATCAGTTTTATACAATGGATTTTTCAATTTGACGGGAACGTTTGACAGCCAAATCTGTTTGATACATTTTATACTTCGTTTTTTTTAGCATTAGAAAGACCTTTGCAGAACGAGATATAAGGTTTTTTTACAGGCAAATTCTGCGGATCGAACAGTAAATACGAGTTATTAAATATCACGAATTTATTATCATGCTATATTAATACACATTACTCAGTGTTGTGAACAGATAAGAAACATAATGTTAGTTTATTTATATTCTAAGATGAAAAGATAATAATTTTAATAAATTGCGTTTGCAATTTTTCATGGAAAGGTTGTACATTAAAAAACCTAAAGAGGCAGAGTTCTCACACAATTTTAAAATGTCACTGTCTGTCATTCGACTTCATATTGTTGTCGGTTGAGTCGGTTGTGTTTTATATTGCTGTTAGCTTACTTAAAGATTGTTGTTATCGTTTTTGTTCAATTTTGTTATTAATTGTTGATCTATTTAGATATTTTGTTTGTTGGTGCACATTTAAAATGGATGAAAGCAAAATCCTGTGACTACCAGTGAAAAGCGGATGGTGGTGAATATTTACAAATTAAGAAATGTGCCATAGAAAGGAATATCCCACTAAATCGGAACGTGTGAAAAAGACTGCTGAGACTGCTGGCATATCGTTGGCTACGGTATATAACATTATAAAGAATATATATTTTTAAATGAAATTAGAAAATGTAATAGATAACACTGTGGAAAAAAATATTATAAACGTTGGTGGTTCCCAGTCCTCGGACTCTTCCACTGACAGTGAATAAAACTATGTATGTCATCTGAGTTTTATTTTCTAATTTGTTACCAAATTCAAACTACATTAGAGCGTCCCAGACCGCCTATAATGGCGACAAATACTAAACGACGTTGCCGATGCGTAGGGTTGTCTTAGTATTGTTATCTGCTCAGTCTTTATGACACCGTGTCCGCTTTTATACCGATAGTTTTAATCCTTAAATGCATGACTTTTAAAAGTATTGGGAGTGCATAATGTAAGCCAGATTAAATATGCAAATATTGTTAAATTTTAGACTAAATTCAGTAAATGTAAAATCGGTACGATATTAGTTACAAATAAAAAAAAAACTTTGTTAAAAACCGCCAAACACTAAACGAAAACTTTCAATATATATCTTTTTTCTAAATTGCCGCCATCTTGCTTATAAAACACTTATAACTTTTTTTTAAATACAGTTTTGCCAACAAATTAATAATAAATGTGAAAACTATGCGTTCAGCTATCGGTAAATATCAAATGATATGTATATACATAAGTTCCGAGAAATTCAGTGGTATCGGCCGAAATCGAAGAAGGAAGGTTTACGACCACTGTTTCTTTGTTCACTCGTTTGACAGATAATTCTAATCTTAAATAAAACGAAGTATAGTCGTTTACTGGTTTAATCAGTGTAATTTGAATAAGTGGTTAAAATCGGTTTAGGTAATTATTTATTATAATTAAAATGACTATAATTTCTGACATTTTAATAATTTATTTCACCTTTGATTTTTAAATTTGTTTTTTCTGTCAACCATACTTTGCCACCAATATCTACCTACCGCACGTTGATAACGATCACTTAATCACGTACCTACTTAAGTAAATAAGTAAGTGTTAGGAATAGATTATTTTATATTATTTAAATTAAATTATGATAGTCGATTCAACCTACCTGAGCAAGTCTGCCGAACTCCTGGGACGAATTCTTTTCATCCATCCAATTAGGATGGAAACTCGAGGACTATAATTTGCTAGAAAGAGTCAAATTACTCAATTAGTTGATTTAAGTACATAAAAATTAGGCACTAAGTAAACTAACCTTTAAACCCGTCTCGGCGTTTTCTTACTAATATTATAAGCTTAAGCACCTTTAATAATCCGAGCGCCAAAGAAACCTAAAACCAAAAACGCAATAAATAATCTCCCAGAACGCGAAAGACCGGCCCTAGGATCGAAAACTGACACTAATAGTTTAATTATGCATTCAGACACCGGACCAAAATTTTCTTACTTCCATTACTTAAACAAGACAACCCATCGGCTAGATAAGGGCTATAAATCTAAATGATGAATAGGTGAGCTCAGTCCGTGGATCAGAATTGTAAATTGCTTATTTGTGCGTATTTGCGGCCGATGGATTCCGGGGAGATAAAATGTTCGGATCTCCGATGCGCGATGGTAAGAAAGGATATGCAAAGGCTTATGTAGTAGGTAGATAGGTCTTCTTTGTCGTAGCCTCATTGGCTGAGGGACGTGAGTGACGTGACTGCGAAATGGGGGCCTACCTATAAGGTGCTTCCAAATTAGCTACCGACACCTTACGGTAGGTATGCGTGTTCTTTATCATGAGCACATGCATGCCCTAAGGTATCGGTAAATATAATTTTCCCCTTACTAGCTCGTAAAACGCTCGTTAATCCTTTACTATGAGCGGGTAAAAACGCTTTTTATCAACTTGTGGGTAAAGTAATTTGACTTTGCTCTAATTCCTATGGCCCACTACTGCCTATATAGTATAAATGAATCCGTATGACCGTAGTAGGTAAACATGCGCAATCGGAGCTCACATGCTAAATTGGTCAGTTTTCATCAGTGACTTTGTAAGCCATTGGCTATATTTAAGTACCAGGAGTAACTCTAGGAACTCTACGATACGTTTCGACATTGAGTTTTAAATGGTTACTTTAAGTTTACATTTGGATGAGATTTGTAATCATATTTCCTCGCGATAGTGAGGGAAAAAAGTGGTATTACACTTGGCGGCAAAGTTTGTTCAACTCTCGTGCCTTGAGACTTTCGTAATGCTCAAGATTCCAGTTTTTGAACCACTCGCTATGCTCGTGGCTCAATTTTGGAATATTTATCTCAGATCTCAATATTGGCACGACAGTTAAACAACAACTTTGCCCCCATGTATAATAAATACACCAATGCTCTTTCCGACCCGGCCTTTCTGTCTGATGCAAGCTTTGACAGCTATCGATGGCTATACAAGACTACGGAATATTGTCCCATTGCAGCCGCCAACTTCGGTAGTAAACACGGAACTGTTCAACATTCGCATCATTGGATTAGATGCCATACGACCGCGTCAGTAACACATGTTTTTTTTTCTCAAGGCTTTATCTTCCAATTGGTTAAATGCTGATGACATTTCCATGTTTCCTCGCCCTCTCCTTATCTCGGACTCTTTGGTCCAATTTCCGAAAGTCTGAAACCTTTGAAACGAGTTCCAAACTATCGATTTGGACGATGATTTGAGTATCTTAATAATACTACGGTATCAAAGTTTATTGATAAGAAAACACTCAGATAAACCCACACAGTACCTGGAAGACACGTGGAAAACTCTGATTAATCCAACTTGGAGATGAACTTCACGAAACTCTTGGTGAGTTTACGTGTACTTAGCTAATAATAGAAAATTAACTTACCTACAAGCTCAATAAATTATTATCCCGCTACAAAAGTAATTAGGCACATCCTAATAAAAGGGCTGAAGTTTGTAATCAGGTATGCTAATTTGGCAAAGTTGGGAGTGAAAAAGAAAAGTTTGTATCCCCATTAAACCCCATTGTTTCGTCCGCCATTATCCGAGCGGAACTACGCAATGATGGCAGTTACAAGTTTTTTATAAAACGATTTGCGAAGTTGGACGGTGCGCCGTGCCACGGCGCCGGGTGATATTCGACGGTGTAAGTAATGGGAAAGGAAACTCAAACTGCCTTTGCCCATCAGCAATGCCCCGGAAAAAAGTTGGATTTGTATAGCGGTAAGTATACTACCTAGTCATTTTATTTTTAATTAAACTTACTTACCCCGATATTCATAAACTTTTGTTAACTTAACAAGCCGCTAATAATTATTTGTCTCTTTCGGTCTTAACAATGTGTCCATAAGAGCAAAAGGGACAAAGAATTATTAGCGGCTTGTTAAGTTAACAAATGTTTATGAATAAGGGGGGAATATGCGTTTATAATCATTTGTTTAATTTGTTGTTGGAAGGTAGTCTGGTGTAATTGGGAGCACGCTGAGCCGATAACTCGGAAGAGGCGGGTTCGAATCCCATGACAACCAGGGTCTTTCACAGATTTTTTTTTCTATTGTAAGCACATCTGTTACGACATTGTGGGGTTATCCACATTGTAAAAAAGTAACTTCAATATCAATTTGTTTAATTATAAAAACAAATTGATGTTTCCTAATCATAATTTGTTTTATCACAGTTTTCTCCGAAATGTTTTTTTGTTGTTACCGTAAGCATCTATTCAGATTATTGACGATTGTAGGTACCTACCTACAGGTTTCCTTACATTACCTACCTAAGTAGAAGTAGGTCTGTACACACGGGCGACCGACGCGAGCCATAAAGCTGAAAAAATTTACACTTGCAAGTTATTGCTGCAAGTTTAAAACGCAAATATAGGAAAGAGTGAGTTGCAAATATCTGCATCTCTTTGTTGCTGCGTACCTTGGGTTCAAAACTTGCAGGTGTACCTAAATCTTAAGCGTATGCGCTAAGTTGGACCTATTTACTTATCGGTCGATTGTTAGAAATATATTCATAGTTAAGGCCTTAATAACGCCAAACTTTACATGAAACTCGCAAAGCATGCAGTATAGCTGCATTTTTGGTATGTTGTTAAGACACCATAGGACACTATAAAACCACATTTTACAAGCAAAAAAAAGCTGTGCTAGCTACGTAGTACGTGAAAAACTGCGAAATTTGCAATCATTTTTAGGTTTCTGATTTTTATTAAAAAAATCTTACGTTTTTACGACATTATACGTTAAGAAGCGTTTAAAGATAAATAAATTTCCAACGAGTTGAGCTAATAAACATTACCGTAGGTCTTATAGTTTCAGAGACTCGAGACTTCCAAAAGTACTCTTTTTTGTAAACTAGCTTTATTTTGAGTTTTGCTAATGTTTTCGGCTTAATATCGCCTCACCTAATTATGCTACGAAAAACATGCAATAATGACCTTATAGCGCACTTAATATTCTTTAATTTAAGGGTAACAAAATCATGTCAGCAAACTTTGTGATTGAAAATAAAAACACGAAATTCAAAAGGCAGGAGGCCCGCTATCTAAGTTTTTCATACAAAGCGCAAGTCGTGTTGCAAAGCTGCAATTTTGATATATTATATAGACCCTATAGAGATATACAAAAATGCATATTACAAGAAAAACAAAAAAGAATTTCGGCATAGGGCGTCAAACACTGAATAAAATTTGGACGTCTTTTAGTTTTTGTGTCTTTTAAAAACTAGTTCGCCAGTAGTTGGTTGCCAAGTGTAAAGTTAAACAATTTTTGGTCAAACGGCAGGATACCCTAAACAACATACCAAAAATGCAGCGATACTACTTGATTTGCGAGTTTAGGGTAAAATGATGTACGGTTTGACCGTACTAACAAAGGGCATTTTCACTTCTAAGGACACCCAATTAGCTTAACTCTCATAAAAAAGTTAACTTCGATGTAAACTTTGTAACGACAATTTTAATTATATAAGATTTAAGATCAAGATCCACTACATGTAAAATGTTATATGTGTGTGTGCAATAAATGCTTTGATTTTATTTTAATAATCAAAAGAAAAATCACAATCGCGTCAATTGTGTTACGAAAGACGATACCAACTGTACCTATAATAATAGTATACTCTGTCCAACCAACATTTGGCAGTAAAAAAGGTCGCATATATAAAAAAAATAAGTGCGTTTTGTTTATCGCTCACTGAAAATTAGAATTTGTTGCTCTTTTGTGTAAGATGTCCCAAGATATTTATTTATTATTTATTAACTCTCAAAAGTGTCAAAAGTTGTTACACAAAAGGGTCTACGAGTAGCAGGCTAACCTAAGAAGATTGAGTTGACGCTGATTTGTGTTGAATTTTTGACTTTGAAATAATAACCTAGCAACATACACAAAAGGTTTTCTAATTCAAATAATAAAAATCCCTTACATATCAGGTTTGGTACGCGCAACGACGTTAATGTGTCCAACATTTTTACTGTATTTTAGCAGCATTTTTACTGTAATTTTTCATTCGTGGATGTAGAGCAAATACATGTAAACTATGAGTTAGCACTAGCAGTGAATTAACATTAAAAATATACCAAACCGCTTAAAAAACGAGAGGTCCTACTCTAGGTACTCAAGATAAATTACTGAATTGCATTTATAATATTTGGGTCACAATAAATAAAACTGCAATACATCAGTAAAAATCGTTTGTATTTACTTGTTTTTTAAACACAAAATAAAAATTATAAATAAATGCACAGCAAACACAATACAGGCACCAACTTTCAGTAAGCATAATACCTTTAATTTGTAGATAAATGGAATAAATTACATCAAAACATTTCATAAAGTTTATAATAACTTAAATATACGGTATAAATTTGGAATACTATAACAAATGCATTTTATAATTTATCTAAAAGTAGAATCAGTTCCAGTTTCACAAGGTTTAAAAGTAAAGAGTAGTGTGACTATACCATTAATCAATTCAAGCTTGAAGTAGAATCAATTGATGGGCCTTACAACTGGGTTGATCGATTGGTTTCGCCACGCTGACGAACATATTTAAGATGACTAACTGAGAGATTTCATATAGACTACATTATCTCTTCCAAATGAACAATCAATCTATAAAAAGTGCTCTTTTTGAGGGTAAACATATGTATAGAAAGTAAACACTTCCACACAAAATTTTCATAGTACTTACTGTATTGTACTGCACGGTATGGCCCCAATTTCACCACATTGACAAGTGCTACAATTGTAAATTTACTGTTTCTCCAATCGGAAGCGTCTATAGGCTACAGCAGTTACCGCTTACCATCGGACGGGCCGTACGTTTGTTTGCCACCAACATAAAATGTAGTGCAGGAACTTAAATAAATCAGTAGTAAATAACTACTTTTTTGGGAAGCAAAATTATAATTGTCACAAAAAACACGACAATTGTAGCGAAATTCCGACATAAGCCGAATGGTATTGTCAAGATTTAATGAAAATTGTACTAAACCTTGCGACAATTGTCACGGGTTTCGGAAAATAAAAAGTAGTTTATTAACGTTATAATAACGTTATTAGTAATAATTTTATGTTGGTGGCAAGCAAGCACATGGACCGTCCGATAGTAAGCGGTAGCTGTAGCTTACGGAGGCCTGTGACGTCAGTAACAGTGATAATTTACAATTGTCACACTTTTAATTATGGTGAAATAGGCCACTGCCACTGGTTATTACTGCCAAAATAGCTGGGTGGGTAAATAATTTAAATTAAAAAATTAACTACCAGATTTGGGCACCTACTAATCTGATTACTACTATAAAACAACTTGTAGGTATAACCCCCATTGTTCACTGTGTATTCTGGGCCTTAAAAGCATACGTAAGCAATACATCGAGTATATTATATTTATAGTGGTCCTTTTCATTCAATGTTTGAGCCTCTAGGCATTTGTGTGTTGATATTATCCTACCAAATACGGGCATCTCTTTAATTACGACAATATGAATTATGGTTTTAAAGGAATTTTGCCCTAACGGGGTAATCAAAATTATATTACTTTTGATAGCCAGAGATCCGGTGCGATAACCTAGTTATTGTAATATTAAGGTTCCCCGAATTTTATTAATTTAAAACCATCCGTAATGTTTGAAGTCATTCATAATAGAATGACTGAAATGGAAATAATGAGCTAGAAATAAATAATAGTACATTGCGACACTAGTGCGAAACATAGGTAATTCCTGTGGAAGTTTTTTTTATTATTAAACAGTTTGTTATTGTATTTAATACGAGGTTTCATTAAATACTAAATTGTTTAACAATAAAAAACTATTTGACATTGCAATTACAGGAGCGTTTTGAGTTATTATTGTTATTAACTTACTATTTATGTATTATATTATAACAACCATGTAAAATCGATAAAACGGAACCAGTAGCAACTATAAAGCTTATAAATTACATAAATTTGTGCAATAATTTCATAATTACCTAACTACAGCATACACTGCCGACTTTCATACAACTTATATGGCACACCTAACAATACATTGTACCAAGGCTATTCTATTTAAAATCGTTGTTGTTTCTGAATATTGAGGCAGAATGTAGCACCTATCCATAAATTATTTAACACTTTCACTGGCCATGTATCAATTTGAACTTCAAAGTAACGCACGCAATAATAAGTACCTTTGTAACAGTACCATGAGTCAGAAAGTAAAGGATACGTTAGGTTTTACTCGATACGTAATGCATTAAATCGCGCTCGCACTGATTTAGCCTCGTTCTGCCCAATGTGATTTATAAAGGACATATTCCAATTTGTAGAACAAAAGAAAAGCGACTATATTTTAAAAATTCATTAGGTTTAAATTTCAATAGCTCAAACTGAGTAAGAATACATTTGTCACCACCCCAACTCCTCCTGCGGGTGTCTTAAGAGTCGACTAAGGGATAAGTGTCACTGATCATTATTTGATAAAATAATGATGATGGGTTGCAGCGTCATCATAGTGGACACATTACTGCGATCGTCAATCCGCTTGCCCAGCGTGGCGATTATGGGTATTTACCTCCTAATGCGTCTATACGCATAGTTAATAGGAGAGGCCTACGTCTAGCAGTGGACTATCATAGGCTGATGATGATGATGAAACTGAGTATGACGAGCAGAAGGAGGATATAGGTGCGAGCACGATGGTCTGCTTCACGTATCGAGAAAAACCTAACGTTACCGATAATTCCTTGCAAATTCATGGTACATTTGCAGTATTAAAATCTTTAATAACGAGACCGATGAATCCAAAAGGATACAATGGACGATGAAAGTGTTAAAAGGTCGCTGCATACATGCCGTGAATTATACGGGAACGAAGTTATACCGCGTGTCAGTGCTATAACGAAAATTAACGCACAATATATCAAGCAACATTTAAAAAGTCTAGAGGCTTTTCTAAAATCTATACTCTGCGCAATATTGAAAAGTCGAATCTTGCATTCGCCAGTTTCTTGTATTCATACGAATTCAATCAGATTTAAGAAAAAAATCAATTCAATAAGATACAAGAAGCTAACTATATAATGAAATCTATACTATCTAAAATACAAGCCATAATCTTAAGAGTGAGGTTAGGTGAAGTTTTTTAAACACTACTGGGCGCAAAGTTAACAAATCACAAAACATTGTATATAGTTGCGGTATTCACGTTACGTATGCATCAACCTTTAAGTACTAATCCACAATAAAAAAAATGCATTTCATACAGGAACATTGAACAGTTGAATATATTTTTAATTATAAACAAAAGAAAATACCAAGTGACCTATGTGAATACTGCATAATTGAACTTAAATTGCATAATATTTTCCAATTTAGGTAACGCGATATTATAATGAATAAAAAAATAAGGATAGTGAAGATGAATATTGGCTAGAAACAATACAGTTTAAAAATACGGGTCATAAAATAAACCACGCATATGAGTTATTACTCGTGGTATACATTATCAATATTCATTAATAAAAAGTTGTTCTAGTTGACATGTATTGAATTGAATCGTCATTCAACACATCCTCCTAAATTCAGCCGTCACTTTTAAAATATTTTCTTTTGTCTATGATTATCAATAAAAAAGAAAATTTAAAGTTATATTATAAACAATCAATAAAAATAAAAGATCTAAAGATATGCCACGAAGCAAACCTAGAGAATATTGAAACAAGAATCAATTTAAACCCTCAACAAGAATTAATTTAGCTCTCAATCGTTTTAATCAATACTCTCTAGCAAAAGAAATCTTCAACTAAATACAGACCTATATGTATAGTTAAAACAGATAAATTCGTGCTAGCTTCGCGTGATCCACGAACATATTACAATTACGAAACATCTTATGATATTATAACTGATTTTAACAAGATAACAAGACAGTAAAACGCAGTAGAGTAAAACCAATCTCAAAAGGCACTTCCCGAAATTGTGTCTAAAATATCGTTATTTTCACGTAACGTTATATCTTAACGTTACTCTACCGATGATGATAATTTTAACGTTATACAGATCTTAAAGTGACATAAAAGTGCTGGAGACTGCCTTTTTGCTTCTCTCATAAATATATAAATGAAAATAACGTCTACTCAAGTAGATATATTGAATTATCCGTACTAGCGCACCTAGTCTAGTAATAAGAGTAGCAAGATTAGAAATAAACTATGATATCCACAGCGGGAAGGCAATCCATAACGTAAATATAATCACATATAATGTTATATGATACAGCGAAATAATATTAATACGACTTAAACGACATTTAAAACAAAAACGAGAAATAACGTTATTATTTAAAGTTTTTAAAACAGTTAATCACTTCATTTAAGTTTGGTTTCACTCTAAACACGGAGTCGCTATTTCTAGTAATGTCGATTTGGATCTTTGTACAATCATCATTAATATCATCATACAGTTTAAAGACAAATTGTGCACTTTATGTTCATTGTAACAAGGGTGACAACTGTCACGAGTGGTCAGGTAATGGTGTTGGCGTATACAACATACCAACGGGAACCTTAGAATTACATAAACATGACAAAAAGTACAAGATTTCTGGCTAACTGATTTATAACCATCACTTCGACATCGTTCCCGAGTGACTTGGATAGATAGTGTGTAGATAATGTATAAAAAATAAAACATAAGCAACATAACTGACCGCTACTTGCTTTGTTTCAATAAGGTAGTTTTACAAATGGTCACATAAACAACTGCTAATGGCATGGCATATTCATGTGGTATTTTGTTGAAATGCGTTATATTTTTGTGATTTCTCTTGTACAAACGCCAACACATTTAACCATTCGTGATTTCCCCTTATTTACAATGTATCTTGGCAACGACTCCGTGAATACTGCGCCTTATAAATCACGCTATCACTATGACTCTTTCGCCCACTGCTCATGTAAACTTTGCAAATGTTCAAAAGCCCTCTTAGTAATATTAAGCGTTGGCACAATCTCCAATAGTCCCTTTTCCCCTATCAAACTAAGTCCAGCCAATCCTAAATACGTGTGCATCGGATCCGTGCACGTGTCCGGCCATTTTGAGAACCCACCGACGATAAGGTCCTGCGTTTCGTAAACGTAACTCCTATTGCTTCCGTAGTTGGTGTATTTTAGAGTTTTGAGCATTTTGAGGGACGCTCCAACCCAGAAGCGGTAACAGGTATCGACAGGTTTGTTGGGTCTACCTTGGAAGCCGTCGATTTGTCGGAGGACGAGCCAGCGCTTGAGGCCCTCGACCTGTTGTTCGGAGAGTTTGTGCATTTGGTCGGTCAGCTGCAGGGTTGCGAGAGCGCAGTAGGTCGTTCCTCCGTGAGATTCCAACTCGGGGCATTGGGCTATGCCGTAGTCGTAGCCCTGAAAGTTAAGCCAAAAGTATTATTATCCATAGGAAACGTCGACAAATGATTCGAAATATATGAAACCGGTGACGATTTCGGCTCTGCCTCCATAGAAAAAGTTGTTCAGTATAATTAATTCGTAGGCTTAGGACTTTTCATAGCATATCGTTGTTCTAAAATCCTTGGAGCCGCTATGTGTAAAATTTTCGAAGTCAAAGTCAAAATATAACGTAATATTAAATTTAACGATTTATACCTATTGTCGCTTCGTTACCGAGTTAATTTTAATCGCACAAAATTAATTAAAAAAAATGAACTCTATT
>JALPQI010021799.1:0-20527 GCA_025490895.1 Thaumatotibia leucotreta
TCTAAAAAGTTAATCAATCAGGGTACAATATGATAAGAAGAAATACCAAGTTATAGTCAAAATTATGAGACTGATATTTACCTAGCAAAGTACGTTAAATCTTTAGATAACTGAAATGCTACAAATATTTCCATATACAAATCAATGCAGAGTTTTATTGAGACGGGTTTAGGCTAAGATTCAAGTTTGTACTAGGGTTAGATAACCTAATATGACATCACATGGCAGATAAGGTAGTGCGTGCCGGATGAAATTCCTTATACGACATAATGCTTAAAATAATACATGTTAAAGGGGAGTTTATCAAATTTATCAATTGCTGCGGTAAAATATAGAATGTTTCTGATATAAATAACACCAAGATTAGTAATATTGTTTTGTTTTTAAACTTTTATACCACTTTTTAACTAGGACACTTAATCCGCCCAACCCTGTATTTTCACAGGTTTTTCATTTGTTTTACGATTTTATGTTTGTATAGATACGAGTAGGTGCCTATATGTTTGCA
This sequence comes from Thaumatotibia leucotreta, assembly GCA_025490895.1. Taxonomy (NCBI): domain Eukaryota; kingdom Metazoa; phylum Arthropoda; class Insecta; order Lepidoptera; family Tortricidae; genus Thaumatotibia; species Thaumatotibia leucotreta. Next base: position 509 of record JALPQI010021799.1, read on the forward strand.
TAAAGTAAGTAGGTAAGTACCTGCATATTGCTGGTATCAGATTGAGCTGAAATTGATTATTATTATTTTATAAATAAAAAAAATACCAGTCCAGTGCCGTTGTACAACAGAAATTGAAAAATGGCACATGAATATTATAAAAATACCTGATACCTATATTATGACTTTAACTTATTCATTTAGAAACTCGCATGATTCTTAAACTCAAGAATATTTTAAAGGTGAGTAATGCGGACCTTGGAGGACTTAAGTACTATGCTCGTTGACCTCAGTAAAGCCTCCGAGCGAGTTGGTCTTAGGATGAACATGGATAAGACGAAAATCATGTCGAATTCCCATGTAGCACCAACTCCCGTAATAATCGGAGACTTTACACTCGAAGTTGTAGACGAATACATATACCTAGGGCAAACTATTCAGTTAGGTAGGTCCAACTTCGAGAAAGAGGTCAATCGTCGAATCCGACTCGGTTGGGCAGCGTTCGGGAAGCTACGACACATATTTTCGTCCAATATTCCGCAGTGTTTGAAGACGAAAGTCTTTAATCAGTGTGTGTTGCCAGTGATGACATACGGTACTGAAACGTGGCCGCTTACAATGGGTCTCATAAGAAGGCTCAAAGTCACCCAAAGGGCAATGGAGAGGGCTATGCTAGGAGTCTCTCTGCGTGATCGGATTAAAAATGATACCATCCGCAGCAGAACCAAAGTAACCGAAATAGCTCTCCGAATCGCTAAACTGAAGTGGCAGTGGGCGGGGCACATTGCGCGTAGAACCGATGGCCGTTGGGGCGGGAAGGTTCTTGAGTGGCGGCCACGTACCGGAAGGCGTAGCGTGGGTAGGCCCCCCACAAGGTGGACCGATGACCTGGTGAAGGTCGCAGGAGTCCGCTGGATGCGGGTGGCGCAGGACCGGTCATTGTGGCAATCTTTGGGGGAGGCCTATGTTCAGCAGTGGACGTCTTTCGGCTGATATGATGATGATGATGATGATGATGATGAGTAATGCGGCACTGACATAGCGCCGTTCGTCGCATGCAATCAATGTTGGTTGCCTGACAACCTCTTAAATTCGGCTAACGATTTAGTCGAACAACGAATCGTATGTAATTGCCGCTTAATGGAGAAATCTGCATAATTGTGCGTCAATAGGCATCCGCCGACCTTATGTGATCATTTGAATCAACTCGACTGATTGGGGAACTAGTGTTCAAATTACCGAATCCAGTACAATTGATGTTAATAGCTAGCCAGGATTAAGCCTATTGTCACATTCGTGGCCCTACTTTCACTTAAAGGTGCGTTCAGACCAAAAGAGCATTCGCTGTTCTAACCTCCCACTCTACGAAATTCGATCGTTACACAAAACGTGATTGGTTGATTTTGTAGAGCGGGGGATAGAACAGCAAATGCTCTTTTAGTCTGAACGCACTTTTATACGAATAAATTCGTAAGTTCGATATAATATGATTATTTGCCCATGTAATGTAGAAGTTTAACCACATTCAGAGCTATCCCTGGACGTTCTAACATGGAGTCAAAATCTAATAATTTTATTTATAGTGCTTTTCTTCTACTGCGTGCTAATAATAGTAACATAACTATATATTTATATTGTCAAATTCATAAACTGTGTGGAATGTAATATATAAATCTGAAATCAAGTTTTAATATTATTATTAACAGATACCTATGTGAGATACGTCCACCAAAATAAAGAAACCCTAATGACCTTCATAATTTTAAGAATCCAAAAGTTTTTACACTAGCCCGCAGGAGATCCAGTTTGCTTTTGAACAATATCTCAATGTATTTGTTTTCTGCAATCTTTTCTTTCTATAACTTTCTTCAGTCAAGCGCATACTTACACACTTTTCTCTTTAAGTCACTTCCATAACTCATTGCATGTTTGTCTTTCAGTTGAAACTGTTTTGGCTAATGTGTTAACATACTTTTGTAGATTTTAGAATTATAACTAACGTGAGACTCAAATATATTTAAATATTTATCAATCGGCAACATGTCGAGCAATTATCGACTTAAATTACGTGAGTAACCCGTTTGATAAATATTTAAATATACTTTTGTAGACTATAAGAATGATTATATGCTGTTGGTTTCCCAAATCAGAATATAAAAAAATATCAAGCTACCTGCTAATATAAATCTCTAAGCGTTGCTTCCGAAGTCTATAGATTTTTTTTTATTGAATGTGTGACATTTATTGCAAAATGTATATAATCTGAGTCTGATTTTAATATCTTTTAGCATGTGTAATGTCTCATTAAACTACTAACAGGAAGTTCAAAATGACCGTAAAGAACTGGCTATTGAAACTCAGCCGTCAATAGAAATAATTGAAGCAATTTGGTTTGATGCGGATGACTTTCAGACAGATTTATTATGTGGTTTGATAGTACACCTTATAATTTAATAGCCTCAGTGTAACCTCGGGCGACAACCCACAAAAGCGTTGATGTGCAACGAATTTGAATCATTAAGTTTTTTATGATTGCTCTAAAGACTTAAATTAAAATCGGGCATGTAGGTATGTTGTTTTTTAATTGTAGGTCTACCAAAGCTAGGTATATAATTAGTTTGTACTGTAGGTAGTATAGGTACTTTTTATTTTTTGTGTGTTAATCTAGTTAGCGTGCCACAAAGAACATAAATAATGATAGATGCGTCATCCGCAAACGTTGAAATTGTGATTTATGCACGTTAACTGATAGAATTTACTATTGTCTCTATTCGATGACAAATATTCAGATTTTTGATATTTTAGTATGAATGAGTTTCACATGAGTTAGGTGGATTTAGACCAAACGCCCACTCTAAGAAATTTCGACGAATCACGTTTTGTGTAATAAACGAATTTCGTAGAGTGGGGGATAGAATAAGCGAATGCTCGTTTGTTCTAAATGTACCTTAAATGTATTTTAGAATTAATAAGTTCTTCGTTGGTTCGTAATGTTGTATTTCACTATAATATATACTACTATATAATATTATATACTAAATATACATTATATTATAGGCTGCATCATCACTCCTCGTTCCTTGAAGCCTTTTCAAGGCCTAAGATCTCATTATAGAACAACATTTTTTTTCGCTCGTTCGGCTCTTAATAGGTATTAGCATAAAGGGTAAACAACTGTGCACTAGTGTGCACCCTTGATTGACAAATAACTATCAATATCCGTACAAAATTCTGATAAAGAAACTGTCAAATAACACTTATTATTGAACAGATTCCAGTCTAGAGTCGTGGGCAGCTATATGTTAATCTCCACGCCGGACCAAATTACTACGGTCGACATCAGCAGTTTATCAAACTTTGAAATAATTGTTAGGTGTCATTCGGTATTGGCAGCCAAGCGCAGACTTATTGGTATAGCCTTATAATTCACATTGACATATTAATTTACGCTGATAGAAGGCCGAAGTTATTAATTAATATTGGAATTTATATTTGGATTCAGTGTATCTTATGCAGCCATAGTAATTGGGTTGTTTCACCTACATTTAGCCATATTAAATTAAAAATGTAATATAATCTCGACATCAACATTACGACATCTAAGCACATGAGTTTTTCAAAGCATAACTAGTTCTTTTTTCGTTTAAGATAATATATTGTGTGAAAATTATGAAAATTTCAATCAGTTTAAGTATTTGATTCAAATTGCTGGAAGTTATGCGTAGTTATGCATAATTATCGTGAAATCCCTTCTAAGAATGCTAACTCTATGGTCATCTTTGTGTAACATTGATCCAAGGATTCCATGCTTGCGCCCATAAAATCAATTTAAAAAAATGTACATTGATACGGACCTATTGTTATGTGTTATGGAAAAATTGGGGAAAGGAATGTACTCATAAACTCGAAAACAATACACCATTATTCCTCTCGAAAAAATTGGCAGATTACGAATATCAAAAGTAATAAACCAGTTTTCTCTTTATGATATTTATAACATAAGTTTCTCTTTTGAAGACAAGACTGGCATCAAAAGGACACGGCGGCACAAAGAACTCATCGTCCTTTCCCGAGCACGCAAAGGGGAATGCAAACACTCGTGTCATTGTATCATTCTAAAGCGTTGATATTAAACTTTCTTTCGTACTTGCTCCTGTATTTTCAGTTTCACTTCGTGGACTAGGATATGGCTACACGGTGGTAAGTAACGGTACCTAAGTAGAAATGTGGAGACATTACAATTTATTCTTAATGTTTTGGATGGCCCTTCGTAGTACCGACCTGACAAGAAATGAACCACTTCTCACATTAGCAGACAAGGCACAAAAGTTATTTTGCTTAAAATAAACTGCTTATCTTTTATAAATATTGGATGTCATATACCAAAGAAAAAACGACCAAGATCACCAAAGTCCAAGGTGATATATAGGGGGTTATAAAGGGTGTTTAATTATACAGGAACCGGAGAACCGGAAGTAGTTTTAATACTTAGACCATTCAAAAGAGTTTGTTGCTATTCCAATTTGAATAAAGAATCATTTGACTTTGACTATAAGATTAGAGGAGGATATTTAGGTAATAAATAATTGGATTTGTGTTTTCACTATAAGTGCTTATCTTTTATTTTAAATTTATTTTATTTTCTCTGCACAACGTAACTTAGCACAAATAAGTAGTAAAAGAGCTACCAATCCCTACAAATTAGTGCTTTGGTAACCGTATTCCAAAAAAGAAAGACTGGCAGTAAACCGAATGCGCCGATCGGTCCGTATTGTTCCTTTTATGCGCATCCACGGCCGAAGCGCTTTGTGAGTCATCCAATATGGCTCAACGATTAGACTATTTTGAAATGGTAGTAGGGAAATTAAAAATTAAAAGTTGGTTGATTAGTTGAATCCGCATCTCGAGAGATCACACTGATCGTCTTTGTTTTTTTGTTATAAGTAATAGTATTAAAATTCGTATTCCGTTTTTATTAAGATTTTTGTTTTGATCACAGACAGACAGATATAATGCCACAAATGTATAATATCTGACCGATGGCGTCGCTACTGTCGAGTTTAATATACCTAACCGTTAAATATGATTTTCCCGATTTTCAGACTAATACTAGTAATGGCCAATTGTGTAAATGAATATTTATTTATGATTTCTTTTAAGACTTTTAAGTTTTACAAAGTATAATGAAAGTAGTTCTAGTTACGGCCACTGAGTCAGGTAGGTACGTTTGTGGCACTATGAACGGACACAGAGAAATTCCGTTTGACACTTTAAAAATAATTTGTAGTCATATTTAAATTTCTCAAGATATAACCTAATTTTATCGCTGTTTCAAAGTACGTAAAAGCAAATTTTCGTAAAGATAAATAACATAATTTCTATTAGCTTGATTGGTTATTTCATATTGACATGATTTAACACTAGTTATAAAGAAGGCCGGTATTTAATAAATATCATAACGCATTTGATAACTTAAAGACATGCTCATAAGTGCCAGTCGAAAACTTAATGAATTGTCAAAACATTTAGATATTGATATATACAATAGTAAAGTGAATTACGTGCGGCGTAAATTAGTTGAGCGGTATTTTGAGTGAGCGTTTACCGTTTTCCTTTTAAGTTTTTGTTATTTATGTAACTGATTTTTTGTTGTTGTTCCTGTTTTGCATTGTTGGAATTGTACTTTCAGTTAAGTTACTTTAATTTGTATCTTGAGTTTGGTTTAGAAGTGCGGACCTGCGAATTCATAGTCATAGTCATAGTCATAGTCATTTATTTTATAAAGCCAGTTTACACGTCAACATTAATAAATAACCTAAAATATAATCACAAAATCCAAAATCCAGTCTAAACATATTCTACGATACAGTACAGTGTATCAATTGGGAAAAAGAAAAAAAAAATACACATTTGTGAAATAATATGATTGAAACATAACATTCAACATTTTAAATTAAATAATGAAAACCTATTAATTAGAAATAAATTAATGGAAATAAATTAATGACAATAAATTAAAACATAAAACAATTACAAAAAATAATGATAATCGTAATTAAACATTTGGTAAATTATAATTATGAACTTTAATAGCACTACAACGATATGTCCTTGTACATTATAAATTCGTTATAATTATAGAACGGGTGCTCAATAAGCCACTGCTTTAGGTGATGCTTAAAGCTCTGTAGACTTTTAGCGTCTGTGACGCTGCTTGGCAACTTATTGTAGACCGTCGGGCCCATCACGTGAGTTAGTTTCGACGACTTCATCAGTTTGCGACTAACACCCACGAGCTTGTTTGCATTTCGTGTATTATACTCGTTTACCATTGCATTTGTTTTATAGGATGCAAGGTGTTCACGCACATAGACAGCCACTTGCATAATAAGTATTGCGGGTAATGTGAGTATCCCCTGTTCTTTGAACAGTATCTTCGCTGGAGTATCAGGCGGCACTCGTGAGATAATGCGTATGGCACGTTTCTGGAGCCGAAAAACTCTCTCCCAATCCGCGCATCGTCCCCAGAGCTCCGCCCCGTACTGTATCAAAGAGTGCACTGTGGCAAAATAACAAGCACGGGAAACCTCCGGAGCTACGGTCTTTACCAAACGACTGAGGGCATAGCATGCGCTGGCTACCCTGCCGCATAGTTTGTCTACATGGAGATTCCATTTCAAGCCAGAGTCTATTTCAAAGCCCAAAAAAGTTGTGGTTGTGGTTTGACACAGCGGTTTCTCATCAATATCGACGGCCAAGGGCGCCAGCTGCCGGCCCGCTAAATTAAAATGCATGAAGTGCGTTTTTGCAAGGTTTAGAGCCAGCCCATTGATTCTAAACCAATGAGCAAGCTGAGCCGCTGTCTCGTTCAGCGCCCTCCGGATGCCCTCCACGTTCGGAGCAGTAACAATTGCAGCTACATCGTCAGCATACATTAGTACCTCACCGGCTGTTATGGCATCCGGCAGGTCGTTTAAGAGGAGTGAAAAAAGCAGATTAGAGACTGAGGATCCCTGCGCGACACCCATATGCGCTCCGAGTGGATCAGACCTCACATTCCCGCCATTTCCCACCACGACCTGTGTCCGGCCACGCAACAAGCTCGAGAGAAGGGACAAAGATGTGCCATGGATGCCGTAATGGTGCAGCTTACCTGACAGTAACGCATGGTCGGCGACATCGAAAGCCTTCGAGAGGTCACAGCACAGGACGGCTACCTGTAGCTGACTCTCTCTAGCGGCCATAATACGCCTCACCAGTTCACGGGATAGCGACGTCGTGGATCGGCCCTCACGGTACGCATACTATCTCTCAGATATACTATTAGTTTCACTCAGGAATTTAGTGAGACGGGCGCTCAGGCCATGCTCAAATATTTTTGCTATCGCCGGGATGATTGACACCGGTCGATAGCCATCGATATCCCCTCTGCTACCCTTCCCTTTAAAGATAGGAACTACTTTACTGATTTTGAGTGGATCTGGGTAGATGCCTTCTTTTATGCACCGCTGCAGGTAATTCGTGAGTATTACCTGTTTTTTTTGTTATCGTGGAACTATCTGTGAGTCCCTATAATTGGCTTCCTGTTTCCAGTTTAAATTTTATTACTGTTTTTTTAGCCGTTGGTTCTCCAAATATGTAAAAATAAAAATAAAAAATAAATAAAAAATAAACAAAGATAACAAATACGAGTATGAATACTGATATTTCATAAATCTGTGAGGTAAAGTAGAACGAGCTCAATCTGGCCGCTATCATTTATCTCGCATGACCACTAGCAAGCAGCTGCGCAGGCGACTAAGGCCGATTCCGGTCTGCGACTTCAAACTCGAACTGATAATAAATCAAATTAATATGGTACAGTCGACGTCAAAGATATATTTATAGTTTAGGCGCCAAAAATATATTTACACGACCTTAATGTCAAGGCAATAAAGTCATGTAAATATATTTTTCTCCAATATGCTCGGAAATGTTCGCATTAATGTAGCAAAAACGAAACGCGAAGTACCTTCTTATGTACCAGCTCAAATTAAAAAAAAAGATTTTCATTATTGTACAGTTTTTGCGGCCGCGAAATTGTACTAAAATCCATTAATGTATTGTTTTTTACTTCTTAAAAACTACTTTTGGACTTTGAAAAAAATGCATACAGCCAAATTCTAAAGCCACGACCAAACGCCTGGTCTGGATAGAGCGAGAGACGGCGATCAAATCTATGGCCGTCTCGTTCTATCATGAGTTACAAACGCCTCGGTGTGTCAGGTCGTGTAGGTACGGTTTAATGAAACCATAGATATCGTTACTATTTTTTATGAACGACCATGCATTAAAAAAAAGTTTAGGCGGGAATCATAAGAGATTTTTTCTTTTCAATTGTTATTCAATTTGCAAGAAGAATTACTTAATCGATTGTAATAAATTTTGTTTTATTTCCTTGCATGTTTGGAGAAAAGTCCTATATGTGCCTCGGACGGAAATAGAATTTCGTGGATTCGTATGTAATTGTCGGCCTCAGCTTCGCTTCGTCCGACAAAAAATACTCATCCACGAAATTCGCTTTCCCGGCCTCTGCAATAATGTACTATTTGGCACCTAAACCGTAATGATATATTATCTTTGACGTCGACTGTACCAAAAAATACGCATCCGAGTTATCCACACATCACATCATCAGCCTATCTCAGTCCTCTGCTGGACGTAGGCCTCTCCTATTAACTATGCGTATAGACGCATTAGGAGGTAAATACCCATAATCGCAGTAATGTGTCCACTATGATCTATGATGACGCTGCTGGGCAACATCAATCTCTTATTAAGAAATGGTCAGTGATATTTTAATCCCTTAGTTGCCTCTTACGACACCCACAGGAAGAGTTGGAGCGGTGACAAAATGTATTCTTACTGCCCACACGGCCAAGCTGATTTATCAACATTAGGGATAATCGCAAGGATCAACCCAACCGCATTGCAATGGGACAGTCTCGCCCTGGGGAACCTTCTTGTTCACGGTGTCTCTCATACCAGGTAAGTATTACCAGTCAAATAAATATGATAAGGAAAAGCTTTCAATCCAAAATCACACCCGTCTGTCACGTTTTATTACAATGTCATAATTAAATGTTAGTTTCCACTTTATTAAGTCACCTCCCCTGCTAGCCTGAGTAATCCGTAAGAAACTTATTACCTACAGTTATTATGATAGGACATTTCGATACATGAAGTTTGGCAATTCCTCGCTAAAAACTTGCAGTGCCTAAGTTGCTGTACTGTTAGTACGTTGACGATAGCGTCAAAAAGAATTTTCATGAAAGATCCGGTCACCACCACCGATAACTGAAATGATTGACAACAAACAATACAAACTGTCAACAAAAATGTAAAATTAATTATTTTTTTAATGCTCTTGATAGTCCTCATGTACAATAAGGAGTTGGCTGAGACTCATCTTAGAACTATGCAGCTTTTCAGCGATATTATTGCAAAGTTATTGGACTTATGAGCCAATTGTTTACAATTTCCACCTCTCCACGTAACTGTCAATTGCTGAACGTCTGGCTCAGCTGTCATGCTGTAGTTTTTTGAAGTTGAAATTTATTTACTTATTTATTTAATGCATTAAATATTTTGCAGGTCCTTCGAGGAACCCGCCGCTAGCCCTTAGCGTCGCACGCGCACGGCTGTTGTTTATGTCTGGGCGGGGCCGCGCACGGCGCCCTCTGGCTGCTGTTTATGGACACTGGATCTATGGTGCACATGCAAAGTGCGTGGGCACTGTGTCTGTAAGCTATACTCTAGGTATATAAATAAACGTTTACCAACCTAATGAAACACCAATCTACAAAGTCACGGAAGGATCTGACTTAGTAACCACAAATTTGTCGCAAAGCGACAGAACACAAACATAACCATTTAATTTATGACATAACCAATTCCCGACAACAATACATAATATATATTTATTTTAATTTTGAACATGTGATCGGAGTTTTGAGATGCTTGGTTTTCTGTCAAGTCAAGCATTATAGAGCATTTTTGAATGATAATACTCTTCCTGCCTCCTCCTCCTATCCTAATCCAACTACTACTTTTATGTGATTTACTAAACGTAATGACAGAAAATACGGAATTCTAATAAACTGTAACAAAAATAAAATTAAATAACAAATTTTGTCATAGATCTACAGTAATTTATTTCTCAGTTTAATTGTGCAATATGTTTTAACTGTTCGGCTGTTGTGACCTTAGTCTTAAAAGAAAATTTTATTTGAATACTTTTGAGCGTAAAATGCGATTTTAAGTCGCAGTGAGCATGAAAAGTGACAGTTAAGTCATAAAAATGCAATTAAATATTGATTCGTAAACATAAAATTATCACAGTCATTGTAAGTAATAAAATAATACAATAAATATTGTTACGTAGATAAACAAAGGTAGAAGGGAAAAATAATAAGGAACATTCGCAAAAAATAGTGCGTTCCATAAATTAATGTCATTATTAATCAGTGTCGTAGAACGCAGCTCGCAGGTCGTAGATACAAACACACAGACATATTACTGTTATTAGAGGAAACAGAGGTACTCTTACCGAAGCACCTTACTTTATCTTGTTAGGATGCTTGAGTGCAATTCCAATTGCTGTCTTAGCCTGGAGCGGGGTTTGTTAAAGCCTTATATCGTACACAGTAATACTCCTCATGATTTCGAGTTTCAAGATAGGGTATTGCTTTGTTTACAGTACAGTCGCCTGCGGTGTTTCCGGACCGTTACGATCTTCAAACCTTCAAGAAAAGAGCGTATTCCCATTTTACAGGTCGGCAACGCGCTGTAAAATTGATCGTTTACCATCAGGTGATACGTCTGCTCACTTGCCTCCTATTTCGTAAAGAAAACAGTTGCCATCAGATAATATATCGTAGCGTCCTGAGCGCTTAAAAATGCAACTCGCCTCTATCGTTATGGCTAAAGGAAGATATTTTTAAAAGCTCCGGACGCTAGTTAAACTCACAAGTGCCTAAGTAGACACACAGTACAAATGGAGACTTAGGCTCTCTTGTGAGTTTAACTGCACTGAGCCCGTGCTAATACGTTGCATGACACGTGAGTTTAACCGTTTAATTATATTTATAGGTATCATGTCTCACAAAAGTTTAAATTCATGTAGGTATATGAAATCTTCTAGGCTCTCAGGCACCAGCATGAACGCTCTTCTTCCAGGGTCTTCTTTGTAGTCAGATGTGTATATTAAATATAACTTCCCTTCGTGTGCCGTTCCATTCCAACACATCCTAGTTTCGCAAAACTGACCATAGTCGCTCTGAAATATAAGATATTGAATCGTTCTCTTAGTAAACGCTATTGGACTTCTATAATCATCATTTTAAAAGCGATGCTCTTGGGATAGACGCCAGGTTACGTGGTCCTCGGCCAAAGCTTTTAAACCGACTTCTAAAAATAGATTCGACTGTTTTTTTTAATCGAACGTGTATAACCCTGAGACGATCCCGTAGGCACCATGTCAGGGTCTAATGATGGGATCTTAAAGAAATTGGGTGAAATGCAAGAAAGAAATTGGATGCGTTGCAATTTTTTGTGAATTGCAACATTATGCTGACTGAATTGCTGAGTCAAAGCCTTTTCCTTATTGCACACATTGCTGGACACGGGTAGGTTGATCATTATATCATGTATATAAACACAATTAACACTATTTTGTAAAATATAATAAAATAGTGTTACCTTATGTGAGTAAAACACTGGCCAGACTGTTGTACCCTATATTATTTTTAAGTTTCGTGTTACCTTAGTTTTCTGATTGTTGAGTCCTGCGTATGTGTGTTTTAGTGAATAAATTACTTTTTCTTTCTTTCTTTCTTTCAAATCGTTTGCTTTTTTGTGAAATTCCCTAATTATGAGTCAACCTCAGCTGGCTCCTATAGTTGATCTTGGTACAATAACTTTGACTGATGATGATGGACTTCATTCGCCTATTCTTGCGCAACCAATAGCAATACGATTTCTACCGCAGCTGTTCGCCGTTTTACTTGTAAAAAGGAATCTCTAAGCGAAACAAATTGTGAGTCTGAGGAAATAATACCAGCTGGTTCATTTACAGATCGTGTAGTTTACGTTTACGGTTCAACTATAGCATTGCATTGCATTGAGTGTAGTTCCAGATACGACTAAACATGTGGATCATGGATCATACTTATACTCGTGCTCATTCATTCATAATAATTTCAATTTTATTATAAGTCATCATTGTGTCCTGTGCATACCTACCTATATTTATATACTTAACCTTTTCAACAAAAATGGCAGTACCTATCAGAATTTTCGTCAGCAAAGAAATATTTTAAAATAGTTGATAAATATACATACCAACTGACAAAGACGCTTCCGAAGGACTAATTTTGCAACAGATTGAGTACAATAGAATATTTTATTTATCTACAATATAAGCTTCAGAAGCCAACCTTATATATCTAAACGAAATGCAATATAACAACGAATAAAAGCTGTTCCTTATAATTTTCTGTCACGACCATGAAAATTTACACAAAACAGGTACGTAATATCACGAATCTTATTCAAAATTATCGAGTTCCATGCTTATTACGAAAGAAATCTCGAATGAAAACCAAGTTATTGAAATAATTAATTATTCTTCCTGCACAGCAGCTATCAGTCGGAATCATACACGTTAATTAATATCGATGTCTCAGCTTCAAAGGCGGGAATGCCGTACAACCTGTAACAAATATATTGAACTTAACAAAAACTGTAATCAAGTAAATTTACATTTATGAAGTATAGTATAAGATTCAGTTTAGTCGATGTTGATAGCCGTTAATGTTGAAACCTATTTCACCCCGCTACATGTTGATGGATGGGGAAAGGCTTAATCTCATTAAACAAAATAAAGCTTTGGTCAATTTATCGGATCCAGATTTCGGGAGTTTTCGATCAATCGATGCACGCGTGGGTGGCGAGATATCGATTTATTTAATAAGAGCATTCTATCTAATCGCCTAATGGCCTAAGATTGATGACTACACGACACAATAACGTTTGTTTTTTATATCTCTGTAGCTCGGAGATTTAAGAAATGGAGCAATTGAAACTTTATCCTCCTCTGTCGGTCTCAATCTTTTATGAAAAAATACCAGAAATGGATTTGAAGGAACTTTCTTACCAAAAATCGATTTTAAACACAATCTGTGTCTTGTATAGGTAAAATAATCCGTATCGCTCTTATACACTTCCCCCTCATTTATAAACGCCTCCTAACTTAAGAAGCCGCTAATTATTGTTTGTCCCTATTTCTTGTGGATATTTTGATAAGACTGAAAGAGAGAAACAATACTTAGCGGCTTGCTATGTTAAAAATAAGGTATACGGTAATAAGGAATACGTTTATGAATAAGGGGGCTAATATGTTGTAGTGATGCGTTGGCCAAATCATTTTATTTTATTCCGTTTGTAAGAAACAAATATCTTTCAGTTGTAATTTACGTGCATGATTAATACTATTAAAATTAACGATACTGCATTTAAACATATTATATTGCGCCTAGACGTTTCAACTCAACAACACATTCCGAATGAATAATCGCTGTGAGTTATGTTAAAGTTTGTCTGAGTTACGTTCCGAGATACCTCGCAGTAAACACGTACAAAGGTCGACAACAATTTTCGCATACTGAGCATTGTTGGAAATTGAAAGGCTCACCACGTCATGAGAATAATCGTGCTTTGTCAAAGAACAATCTGCCTTCTCTGGTTATAGTAAAGGTGGAAATTCCATGATTTGCATTTTATTCGGATGAAGGAGCAGCCACGCTCTAAGAATCCTAATAATGTACATCACGGAGTACGTTCAAATACGCTTGCTCCATTTCAGATGTCATGACATAATCCTATGAATCTATTCCTTTGTATCTTCCTGGCTTGACGTGCTAGGCTTTAATTTTCTTTTTATATAATGCCCCGTACCGTAAGTAGGTCAAAGAAAAAGTAACACGATATTCTCGAACACTCATCGTTCAAAAAGAGATTAGGTTACTGCAACTTTTAATTAGAACAACAGAATCCGTGAATACACAAGTTTATTTCCATTCTAAATTTAAATATTACAACAGTTTATTTATGTTACAAAATACTGTTACCAGAGGGCGAATTTTGAAATTCGATCCCTCAATTTTGCTCATGCGGCTATGATTTTTCATGAAGTATAAAAAATGTTTTAAAATAGTTCATAATTTGAAATCACAACATATATTATATTAATCTAGTAACCACTGATTTCAAGCTCAGATTTTCAGATCAGTGCTTGAAGTTCAGAAATAGACAAAATAACTCAGTTACTTTCAGGGCATTTACCTCCTATATAATGCGTCTATACGCAATAGTTAATAGGAGAAGTCTACGTCCAGCAGTGGACTATCATAGGCTGATGTTGATGATGATGATGACTTAAAACGTCTGCACGAGTTCAACCACCTATCAATAATTAAACTTTTTATACCCTTTTTCAGACAGTTCCTTACAAATGAACTCAATGCAATCATAGTAACTGCTCCAGTCGGATTCGAAGTGTGAATTTGAAATCAGCATTTTATAGCCACATTACACGAAATTGGTCGAAGCTGTAACCCTCTCTTTATACCACGTGGTACAACAATGAGATTTATTTTGGACCTTATTACTAAACCATAAGTTAAAAAGTTGATATTCATCTTTGTTGTTAGCTGTGACTACCTACCTACTCCTATTACCAAAACGTTTACTTGATCGTAGTATTACTGCATGCGTACGAGTAGATAAGCATTTTTACGATTGAGTTTTTAGTACTATGTAGATGTCGATTAGTTCTAAAGGCTGTTCAGTAGGCTTATGATGGTACCTACCGTGTTTAATCGTTTGTCGTTGTTGCCGTGAGGTTCTAACAAGTATTTAAGTGCGAAAGTGACGCGTAGCACGATAAATAGATAAAACGGGACCATTATAAGCCACCAGTTGTCCATGAAATAGTTATAATTCATATTCTTAATGAAAATGTTAACTGTCAGTAAACGGCGTTACGTGTATAAACAGAAAAGAGGGAAGTATTTAGAACAATATGTAACATGTACAGCAATGATGGCCTTTGTGTCTAAACTAACAGTCTTTATTATTTCCATTTCTCTAATAAACCCGACTACACGCTTTTATTAGCTAACAATAGGATACGGGAACAATATAAAAGTTAATTGTCAGGTGATTATGATAAGGTCTATTGCATTTACTATTGTCTTCGGGCTGGTCAGTACAGATATCGTATGATAATTTTCACCGCCTCCAGCAACTCATATTGACTCAACAATTGTATTGAATTCACTTACAATCCATCTTGTGCTTTCTAAAACAGATTATTTTCTAGTCTTCTATTGTTACGTTAGGTTATAATTGAAATTTCCTCATCACCTTAACCTTTATGCCTATTTTTATCACATTTCGCTGATGGTGATCGCTCTGCAACCTAATTCGCAAAAAATGGCGTTAGCAAAATCTTTCACCACCTTATCGAGATCCTATTTCCTTATGATGGTTTCTAAAACTGAAAAGCGACCTTCTAGATATACACTAAGATAATAAATAAATATCTTGGGACATCTTACACAAATCAACCTAGTCCCACGGTAAGCTCAATTAAGGCTTGTGTTGTGGATACTAGGCGACGATATATATATACAGCGCGTGTATTTGATACGGGCGAATATTTTAATATCGGAACTGGGGAACCTCTTTACATATTTTTTTTAGGAATTTAAGGTATTTTCGTTTCATACAAAATAATTGACCACGCAATGTATTGCATCCACTGGTAGCCACATTAATTAACGTCGACATAAGGTAGCCAAACGTCATACGAATGTCATGTCAGTTGGACGGCATACATTGCTGCTGGGTTGCACTTTAGAAAAATAATTACACCTAATTAACAACAAAATTTAACGAAATGATTATCTTTTACGATTCGTAGGATCAGATATCATAGCTGGATTAATATTCGCCCGTATAAAATACACACGCCGTATAATACATAATATAAATACCTACTTAAATACATAGACAGATATGGCCAAGGAACAAATATTTGTAATAAATAAATACACAAATAATGCCCTCGCCGGGATTCGCACCCGGAACCTCCAGCTTCGTAGGCAGGGTCACTACCAACTAGGCTACAGAGGCTGACTATACTGTTTACACTTTTATTGGAACTTGAATTCGTGACTCCTGGTTGCAACTAGTGTGCCTTACTACCAGGCTGTATACTGTCGGTATTATTATGATTGAAATTTCCTAATAATATATATATATTGTTCATTAAATAGGCTGGAATTACACGCCTATATGTTCATGTCCTACAACTTTAAGTAAGAACTCACAGCCTTAAGGACATATTCCTTTAGTCTTGTAACAATTTTTGCCTAAATCCTCACAGTGTTTTACCGTAAATAGAAAGCTGGCTCACGTAATTTATAGGAACGAGCTTCACGGAACAATGATCTCCTTTTATAGCCTCACTTCATCAGTCTCCAAATAACATACGAGGACGAAAATCGACATAAAGTTGTCTTTCTCCTCAGCTAAAATCAAATTGGGCTAGAAACTTGAAACGGGAGTAATTACGTTAGAGAGTTTTGACTGGCAATGGGAAGTGAAATTATTAATTGAGTTATTGAGACTGAATTACTTTAGGTAAATGTTCAGGAATCGTGATGCTAACCAATATTTATAACTATTGCTGCATTACCCGTTAAAATGAAACGAAAGAAATATGCCGAGTTTACTCTGTAGATACCTAGTAATAATTCAAGAATTATTTGATGTTTTTCATCCCTTAAATGACTCACAATTATTATGTAAATAAATGATTACGAAGGATAACTGAATAATACTGAAACTTTACTAATAGTAGATATATTTTCCAATTTCCTTGTACTAATTGTTTGCCCAATATTTTCTAAATATACAGGGTGATCCAAACCTTGACGTCAAAAAATTTTTTTTAGATTCCTCTCGTCATTAGCTATCAGAATATACCCCATGTATGTTAGCCGATTTTTTGTAGTTTTCGAGTTATGAATTTTTGAAAAAAAAATTTTGAGAAATTCTGTAATGAAGAAATTTATTAATAAAAATTTATACTGTTGGGTTTTTAACTAGTTTCTTTTTGTAAAAGTATTACTACAAATAAAGCATTTACTGACAAAAAAATTAGCGTCCTCACTTTGATACAAGTAGGATAAAAAAATACCAAATTCAAAATTTTACTCTAAAAACGCATGAAAATAGCATTCATGTACGTAAATAAAAAAAATAAAACATATCCTAAGGATTTTTGGTAATGTAAAGACTGCCCTAGACCTTAAACCTTCGTAAAATTAAAAAAAAAGTGATACTTAATAATGACGATTTTTCGGAGTAGTCGGTCAAATAAAATTAAAAAAAATTCTAAATTTTTTATTTAAAAATAAAGTGAAATTTCATCTGTTTTGTTGTTCTTATAAATAAACAAAGACAGAAAATACCACGAAAACTCAATTTGTGTAGTTATTCAAGTCATTTTTACTACTTTAAAATTTTAAGCTTTTATAAGTTTATTTGACCGACTACTCCGAAAAATCCTCATCATTAAGTATTCCTTTTTTTTTGCTTTTATTAAGGTTTAAGGTCTAGGCCAGTCTTTAGGTTACCAAAAATCCTTAGGATATGTTTTATTTTTTTTAATTACGTACATTAATGCTATTTTGGTGCATTTTTAACGTAAAATTTTGTAAGTGGTATTTTTTATCCTACTTATATCAAAGTGAGGACGCTAATTTTTTTGTCAGTAAATACTTTATTTGTAGTAATACTTTTACAAAAAGAAAATATTAAAAAAACCCAATAGTTTTTTTTATTAATAAATTTCTTCATTCCAGAATTTCTAAAAAAAAAAATTTTCAAAAATTCATAACTCTAAAACTACAAAAAATCGGCTACCATACATGGGGTATATTCTGATAGCCCATGACGTAGGGAACCTAAAAAAATTTTTTTGACGTCTAGGTTTGGACCACCCTGTATACTTGTTTATTTCTGTAAGTACAGAAAAGAGCGGACGTACGTTGTAGATAACTAGCATACAATAGTCAAAATAACTATACAAATGGAAACCCTGGTGTTAAACAAAAGTTTTAGTTTCCCAGTGACAGTAGATTTTATTCGTAGGGACAGTTTTCCCGGCAAAGGTCGATCGTAGTAAACATTACCTCAAAATGGGGCCACATCTTCACGTGAAAACAAATATGTGTTTTCGATCAAAGTAAGTTATTAGGGACTTTACCTGAACCTATATAGTTAAATGTATGGGGAAAGGGGTTCAATATACTTTACATGCAATCCCTTTTTTGTCTCGGAAGAGTTTCAACTCAAGAGGCAACTCTTTATTAAGTATGGAAATAAAGAGTGAGAATCATGAGGCCAAGTTTAGAAACCTGTCGGAAACCTCTAATCTTGATTATTTGTCAGTGCCCACAAAATATCTACAACTTATGATTTGAAGAAAACTCAGTAGCCTATTTAGTTTTTGGATAAGATGTAAGGCCTTAATGCCAACGGTGGGGCGTGCAGGGGCCCGTCGAGCGTCGAAGGGATTTGAACGACGTGCATTTAGGCCGCTCGCTTACGTTGGCATTTGTTTAAAGGTGCGTTCAAACTAAAAGAGCATTCGCTGTTCTAACCTTCCACTCTTAGAAATTCGATCGGTACACAAAACGTGATTGGTTGATTTCGTAGAACGGGCGCTAGAACAGCGAATGCTCTTTTGGTTTAAACGCACCTTAACGGTGCGTTCAAACCAAAAGAGCATTCGCTATTCTAACCCCCCACTCTACGAAATTCGACCGTTACACAAAACGTGATTGGTTGATTTCGTAGAACGGGGGATAGAACAGCGAATGCTCTTTTGGTCTGCACGCACCTTAACATGGCTGCCCGCCACGCCACACGCGCTGGAGTCTACACAGGCCTTACACTAAAGTTTTACGTTGCATTTCTAGCATCCTTGGTACACTTTCGCCATTAGTACGTTCACTAATGAAGTAATGACAGCCTCGCCCGGCTGCGGCGTGTCGAACACACCCGTCTGATTGTCTTGTACGGAATTAATTTCAATGGAGCCTGAGAGCCATTCCAAGCACTCGCCGAGCAGAAGGGGAAACCAGTTTCTACTTTATTCCTATGTAATTTTTTTAGGTGCCTTTAAAAATACAGGAAATTATTTTTTATAACACAGTCTTAGTTCATTGTCCCTTTTCTGTTTGTTTTTTTAAGAAAACGTTCCAATTCACAATATTGTTGTTGCCATGCTGGACTTTAGCATCCATTGCGCTGAAGTTAATTGAAACTTCTCTCCTTCCAATTACCATAGTAAATTACAGTCTGATATGTTGATTGCGTTAAAATACAATGGGAAAATATGACTTAGTAAGTACATAATCTACGTAGCGATCGTGTGAAAGCTGTCGTGAAATTTTACAGAATAGAGTTGTAATACGTACCTAGTATTCACATTTCACTATCACTAGTTTCAAATTTCAAGGGAAAAGTAATGAAAACAGAAAGCAAAAGTGCATAAACTTCTTACACGTCAAAATATATAGCCACCGCGAAGAGAAAAATTACAGGAATGAGTATTTGCCCGCGCTCGCGTAGTCAATGTGAACACTCATTCTGCGCCAGTATGCCGGCATTAGAACAGATTATTTTGATGGCTGGAAATGTAGCAAGTAATTAGAATTACTTGTAGGTCGTACTCGGTCCCACTATAACCTAAATGTTATAGAGATTCGGTGGGTGTAATATAAATTCACTACCAGTTGAGATCACGAATAAACTCTTAAGTAAAAAATAGATATGTACAATTGATCTAGCAGTGCGATATATTGATTAGTCTAGCTCTTGAAACCCAGGATCGGAACCATTAACAAAGTTTTTATATACCGTAAA